>PRKT01002375.1:0-23976 GCA_003671525.1 Saccostrea glomerata | reverse complement strand
AAAAGGATTGAATCACTCAGCTTGAGGGTCTTTAAAGACGCCAAATTTTACAGCAATATTTACATCTTAAAAAATAATTTGATTTTTCAGAAATGAATATTTGTATACGAAATAAAATTAATTATGTTCCCCAAACGAAGTTGGGGAACATATTGTTTTTACTCTGTTTCTTATTATTATTATTAGGGCTTTTCGACTTTTGTCGAAAAGACCTATTGTTTTCGTCTTTTTTATTATTATTATTATTATACTGAACACTTCTATCGTTCAGCATTTAGGAAGTACCTTAAAAAATAGGAATTTTATTTTATAAGCAATTAATAGGAAATGTTAATCTTCCGTGCGTGAAACAAGAAGAACTTCCGGTATAGTCACTTCCGGTTTCTACCATTCAAAAACTGAAATAACAAAAGAAGCAAAAAACATTTTTAATTTTAGTGTCTAGACTCTCAAATTTAAGATATGAATTCTAGAGACCTTATCTAATAAATAAGTGCGCGTACGTAACTTTTTACCACAGATACTTTTCGAAATATTTGACTTCAAACATTGAAAAAGGGGGGATGAAATTTTTGAAAGTCACAATAAGGTTCAGAAAATTATTTTGAGCATAAAACTATATTAGAACTAATTAGTAGAACATATCCTGTAAGTTTCATATCGATCAGAGTAGAACTTCCGGTTTAAGGGTCCTTGAAAATATTCTATGGGAGTTTCTATGTTAAATTGAAATAAGTTGTGGGCCATTTTCAATTTCAATCATCAAGATTTTCTTGTAATATTTAAAATACTGAATGACTCTGATATTTCCCTGAACTCAAAAGAAAATAAAATTATAATTCAGAAATATAAGGGATTTCAAGGGGTCATTCTTTAAAACATACCTTTCCTTGTAACTTTTTTATTCCTCAATGAATTTTCAAACAGTTTTCGGATTTGAGTTTAGCATAAAGAGATCAATCTAAAAATTATGGTCCGTGGGGTCACTTTTTGACCCCTTGAAGGACTTTTAGAGACCTGAAATTTTGTATTTTTATGTATTTTCAAAAATAATTGTGCAAGAGTTATCTCTCTTTGTGAAACTGTTTAGAGTTCTAAATGCTCTCTATGTTTCAATTTTGGTATGGATATATAAAGTACTTCCGGTTTAATAAGTACCTTAAATTTGCCTATGGAGATTTCTATGTTAAATTTGAAATCATGCAATGTCCATTATTTTCAAAGCAAAGCAAGCAAGCATCATAATATTTTACATGAAAAAAGAACTTTTGTATTGCCTTCCCTTGGTAAGGTCAAGAAAATGATTTTTCTTTAAATAAAAGGAATTTTAGGGGTCAACACTGAAATTATTTTTCTGCCCATAACTTTTTTAATTAGCTATCAATCTTCAAACTGATTTCGGTTTGGAGTTCAGCATAAGAAGGGCAATTTAAAAATAATGGTCCGTGGGGTCACTTTTCGACCCCTTATAGGTGTTATAAAGACCTGAAATTTTGTATTTTTGAGTAATTTCAAAAATAATAATGCAAGAGTTATCTCCCTTTGTCAACCTGTTTGGAGTCTAATACAATCTCTATGTTTCAATTTTGATATGCATATGAAGAGTACTTCCGGTTTTATGAGTCCCTTAAAATTGTCTATGGAGATTTCAATGTTAAATATGAAATCATACAATGTCCCATATATCAAAAGGGAAGCCAGCGATTCTCGTGATATTTCACATGAATAATGACTCTATATTTGTCTCAACGTGGTAATGTCATGGATAGAAAAATCCCTTAAGTAGAAGGGACTTTAGGGGTCAATTCAGAAAACAGCCTTTTCTCTGTAACTTTTTCATTTTTCAAGCAATCTTCAAAGTAATTTTGGTTTGGCGTTCAGCATAAAGAGTGCAGTTTAAGAATTATTGGCCGTGGGGTCACTTTTTGACCCCTTATAGGAGTTTTAGTGGATTGTAAAATAGTATCTTTTCGTATGCTTTAAATATTGATGAAAGAGTTATGTCTCTTTGAGTAGACACTGGTAGGCAAAGAGAATTGTTTTGTTTTCAATTCAGTGTTGATCTCAAAAGAACTTTTGCGAGACTGTATTTTTGAGTTTTTTTTAATGTGTAATATAAGATTCTTCTTTTTAAGGGGTCGAAAAGCCCTCCGTTTTTGTTGAACGACAAAAATAAGGTCTAGTTATTATTATTATTCTGAACACTTTTCTGTCAAAGATTTAAGAATTACCTTTTAAGATATACATGATATTTTATAACCAGCTTAAAGAAAATGCAAATGTCTCTTGCGTGTAATGTTTTGGTTTCCCGGATACGTCATTTCCGGTTTCCACCGAAGGAAAACTAAAATTAGTTAAGAAGCCAAAAACATTTTTAATTTTAGTGTCTAGACTCCCAAATTTAAGATATGAATTTTAGAGATCTTATCTGATAAATAAGTGCGCGTACGTAACTTTTTACCACAGATACTTTTCGAGATATAAGACTTCAAACATTGAAAAAGGGGGGTGATATTTTTTAAAGTCACAATTACGTTACAAAAATTATTCTGAGCAAAGAAATATGTGTGAACTATTTAGTTTTCTTGTGAAATTTTATGTTTAGAATGACCTTGATAATGTTCCAACTTGAAAATACTCGGAAAATAAAAATAAGAAAAATTAGGGATTTTAAGGGGCAAACATTAAAAACAGACCTTTGCCTGTATCTTTTTTATTTCTCAATAAATTTTCAAATAGTTTTCAGATTTGAATTAAGCATAAAAAGGACAATCTAAAAATTATGGTCCGTGGGGTCACTTTTTGACCCCTTATAGGAGTTTTAGAGACCTGAATTATTGCATTTTTAAGTCTTTTAAAAAATATTTGTGCAAGAGTTATCTCCCATCTGTTTGAAACCTTACATGCTATCTATGTTTCAATTTTGGTATGCATCTGAAAAGTACTTCCGGTTTTATAAGTCTCTTAAAATTCCCTATGGAGATTTCTATGTTGAATTTGAAATCACCTTTGTTACATTATCTCAAGATTTGGGCGAGCAATTCCCGTGAAATTTAATTTCAATATTGACTCAAGCATTGTCTCCAGAGGGTAAGGTCATGGAAATAAAAATCCCTAAAAAAGAAAGGATTTTAGGGGTCAGTACAGAAAACAGCTTTTTCTCTGTAACTTTTTAAATTTTCATTCAATCTTCAAAATAATTTTGGTATTATATCAAGCATAAAGAGTACAGTTTAAAAAATATGGGCCGTGGGGTCACTTTTTGACCCCTTATAGGAGTTTTATTGGATTGAAAAAAGTACATTTTCGTATGTGTTTAATAATCACGAGAGAGTTATGTCTCTTTGAGTAGACACTGATGTACAAAGAGAAATGTTATGTTTCCAAATAAGTATTGATCTCAAAAGAACTTTTGCAATATTGTGTTATATGAATTTTTTTACTGTGTAATATTGATTTTCTTTTAGAGATTCTTTATTTCAAGGGATCATAAAACCTTCCGTTTTTGTTGAACGACAAAAAGATTAGTAATTATTATTATTCTGAACACTTTTCTGTCACCGATTTAAGAAGAACCTTTAAAAATATACTTTATATTTTAAAACCGTCTTAAAGAACATGCAAATGTCTCTTGCGTGTAATGTTTTGGTTTTCTGGATACGTCACTTTCGGTTTCTACTAAAGAAAAACCAAAATTCTTTAAAATGCTTAAATCTTTCTTATTTTAAAGATCTAAGCTCCAAATTAAAAATACGCGAGTTTGGGGATCCAATTCCTTTAAAACAGTTTGAGTAGGTTATTTTTGACCCCAAGATTTTTCGAGATATAAGACTTCAAACATGGAAGAAGGGGGGTGATTATTTTCAAAGTCGGAATTACGTTATAAATATTATTTTTACCATAGAAATATGTTTGAACTATTTAGTAGAGCATATACTGTAAGTTTCACAACAATCAAAGCAGTACTTCCAGTTTTATGGTCTTTGTTAATTGTCTATGGGACTTCTATGTTAATTTGAAATCACGCATGGCACGTTTCCTCTTAAAGTAATGATAATTTTCTAGAGAAATTTTAAGTTTAGAATGACCTTGATAATGTTTCTACCTGAAAATACTGTGAAAATGAAAATCAGGAGAATTAGGGATTTTAAGGGGCAAACATTGAAAACAGACCTTTGCCTGTACCTTTTTTATTTCTCAATGAATTTTCAAACAGTTTTCAGATTTGAATTAAGCATAAAAAGCACAGTTTAAAAAATATGGGCCGTGGGGTCACTTTCTGGCCCCTTATAGGAGTTTTAGAGACATGAAATATTGTATTTTTAAGTCTTTTAACAAGGAATAGTGTAAGAGTTATCTCTCTTTGTCAACCTGTTTTGAGTCTAATATGCTCTCTATGTTTCAGTTTTTATGTACGTATGAAGAGTACTTCCGGTTTAATGAGTCCCTTAAAATTGCCTATGGAGATTTCTATGTTAAATTTGAAATCACGCTTGTTCCATTATTTCAATCGGGAAGCAAGCAATTCCTGAGATATTTTACACAAATAATAATTTTAGCACTGTCTTTAGGTGGTTAGGTCATTAAAACAAAGTTTCCTAAAATAGGAGGGATATAAGGGGTCAGAATAGAAAACCGTTTTTTAATTGTAACTTTTGTTTTTGCCCACATATCTTCAAACTCTTTTTTGGATTTCAGTTAGGCATATAAATGGCAATTTAAAAATTATGGGCCGTGGGGTCACTTTTTGATCCCTTATAGCACTTTTAAAGACCTGAAATATTGTATTTTTAAATTTTACAAAAATAATGGTGTAAGAGTTATCTCTCTTTATCAACCTGTTTGGAGTCTGATATGCTCTCTATATAACAATTTTAATATATATATGAAGAGTACTTCCGGTTTTATGAGTATCTTAAAATTGCCTTTGGAGATTTCTAATGTTGAATTTGAAATTGTGCTTGTTCCATTATCTCAAAAAGGAAGCAAGCAATTCTTGTGATATTTCACACGAATATTATTTCTAGTTTTTTTTCCAGGTCATAAAAATAAAAATCCCTAAAATAAAAGGGATAATAGGGGTCAGTAGAGAAAACAGCTTTTTCTTTGTAACTTTTTTATTTCTTAACCAATCTTTAAACTAATTTTGGTTGTGCCTCAAGCATTCATAGTAAAATTTAAAAATCGTTGGCCGTGGTGTCATTTTTTGGCCCCTTATAGGAGTTTTAGACGATTGGAGATCAGTTATTGTTGGTATGTTTTAAATAATCATGAAAGAGTTATGGCTCTTTTACCACTGAATCACAAAGAGACTCGTAATGTTTCTTATTTAGTATTGATCTCAATATCTCACAAAAACTTCTGCGATAAATTGTAACATATTAGTTTTTACAGTGTAATATTGATTTTTCTATCTTGATTTTAAGGGATCGAAAATTCCTGAAAATGCTTCAATCTTTCTTATTATAAATGCCTAAGCTCCGAAAGTGAGACATACGACTTCTGGGATCAAAGTCCTTTAAAACAGTTTGAGTAGGTTATTTTTGACCCGAAGATTTTTCGAGATATAAGACTTCAAACATTGAGGAAGGGAAGATGATTTTTTTCAAAGTCGGAATTACTTAATTAAAATTATTTTTACCATAGAAATATGTTTGAACTATTTAGTAGAGCATATACTGTAAGTTTCACATCAATCAAAGCAGTACTTCCGGTTTTATGGTCTTTGTAAATTGTCTATGGGATTTCTATGTTAATTTGAAATCACGCATGGCACGTTTCCTCTTAAAGTAATGATAATTTTCTATAGAAATTTTAAGTTTAGATTGACCTTGATAATGTTTCTACCTGAAAATACTGTGAAAATAAAATTCCAAGATTTAAAATAAATTAAGTTAGCGTAGGTAATTTTTGTCCACAGAGATTTTTCGAGACATAAGACTTCATACATTGAAGAAGGGGGAAGTTTTTTTTCAAGTCACAAAAACGTTACAAAAATTATTTTGACCATAGAAATATGTTTGAACTATTTAGTAAAAAATATACTGTAAGCTTCATATCAATCAGAGAATAACTTCCGGTTTAATAGGTCTTTAATATTGTCTATGGGAGTTCTATATTAATTTTAAATCACGCATGCATGTCACATTTTCTCTTAAAGTAATGGAAATTTTCTCGTTAAATTTTAAGTTTAGAATGCTCTTGATAATGTTCACACCTTGAAATACTCTTAAAATAAAAATCTGGAGAATAAGGGATTTTAAGGGGCTAATATTGAATTCAGGCCTTTGCCTGTTACTTGAATTTTTAAACAGTTTCAAATTTGAGTTTGGTGCATAAAAACGGCAGTTTAAAAAATGTGGTCCGTGGGGTCATTTTTTTTACCCCTTATAGGAGTTTTAAAAACGTGAAATATCGTATTTTCTGTAACTTCAATAATAATAGTTTAAGAGTTATCTCTCTTTGCATACTTGTTTGAAGCCCAATATACATGAATACTCTCTACGTTTCAATTTTGGAATGCGTATGAATAGTACTTCCGGTTTTCTGAGTCCCTTAAAATTGCCTATGGAGATTTCTATGTTAAATTTGAAATCACGTTTGTTCCGTTATCTCAGAAGGGAAGGAAGCAATTCATATGATATTTCACATGATAAATGACTTTAGCATTGTCTTTAGGTGATTAGGTTATGAATACAAAGGTTCCTCGAATAAAAAGGATTTTAGTGGTCAGTAAAGAAATTAGTTTTTTTTTTTTTTTTTGCCTATAACTTTTTTATTTGCTCATATTTCTTTTAACTTTTTTCGACTTTGAGTTCCGTATTAGATGATCAATCTAAAAATTATGGACCAATATTATAACCAAATCCTAAGACATTTGGGGCTTTTTTATATACTGAAAGGAAAAAGAAACGCAGGGTAGCATAATTGTCGATAAAAATTTGACCACATGACGGAAAATTACGAAAATTGGTCAGATGGGAAATTTAGTTACTGTGCATCAAAATCAGTATTCAGAATTACTCAACCGTAAAATTTATGACGTCACGTAGGGAAAACGCTAAAAAGCCCCAAACACGTGCAATTTGATAACGACGTGATTGTTCTCAAATCTTGTTGCATTATTTGATGCAGATGAGGTGTGCACATCGTTTTTCAATATTAAGAGACATTATGAATTTATTGCAATCTTGGCACAATTTACGGAAGTTCAATGGGGTCTTGTTTTTGAATTGCCTAATTAATGAAAAAGGCAACAACGGTTTACTAAGCAGTCTCTTGTAAATTTTCCCCCTTAAAACGTTTTAGCCGTTATTAAGGAGGGTCTGGAGTGAATTTCAATCAACCGTGACGCTGACGTTAACGCGAAACAGAGCCATGTTACAAGCGGGTTATTCATCCTGCCATCTCTTAAATCGCCACCTTATTACCACAAAAACATCCATTTATAGTGTACACGATTATAATCATAAAATTCATACGAAATTTGAAAGAAAACAATTCTGCAATTTGGTTTTTTGAGCCAGTCAACTTACTGTTGTATTCCTCTCAATGGCGCATGCGCGCGTCGTATGACTTATTTTTTTGCGTGGTCACCCATGCTAAATATAGCCAGGGTTTAAAAGATAAACACTCTGATGAAATTCCATGCAAAAGAGAAATAAGACTCTGACAAATGCACGAGATGGACATTGAAGATAATGAGAGTTTTCAATTTTCCCTTTTGGGGGGTATCGTCATTTGAGCTTCAATAACTCATGAATAATTAGACAAAATCACACGAAAATTTGGTTATATCTTCTTGATTGTTGATTTTAAACGATAGATAGGAAAACTAAAAAGCATTTTAAGAAAAACAAATTTAATTCACCTTAAAAGTTTACCCTGCGTTTCTTTTTCCCTTCAGTATATATCAAACATCTACAATGTGTTCAGTATGAAAATATGTATATATTCAGTATTTCTATAAGAAAAACTTTGAATATTTTTTTTTCTCTCTCCCTCTCTCTATCATAAAAAATAATTATATGTAGATCTTTCTGGTAAGATGCATGTCAGGTATAGTTTGGGTTCAGTAAGATCTTTAATGTGAAACATTTTTTTTCCTCTGTCAAAATTTAAAAATATCTGGGGCCTTTACAACAATTAACATTAACAATGTGTTTCGTATGATAAAATGGAAATTTTGATTTTTTTTTTCATAAAATAACATGAATTCTTTGAAAATATGTCTTAGAAGAATAGAATAAGAAATTGTTAAAAGATTCCAAGGTAAAATTTTGAAGGGATCGTGTCCACATTAAATTTTTGTTTAAAACAATATTATTAAAAATTTTGTTTTGTTTTGTTATTGAATTTGTCCCAAATTTAACGCACTTTGGACAAATTTTTCAAAGTGCGTTGCCACAGAGCTTGAACCCTTTCTTACATGAATTTACAATGGCGAACAGATAGATAATCATCGTCGGAAACCCACGGTCGGTCTCGAAGCGAGACCGACCGTGGGTTTCCGACGATGATAGATAATGAACTTTAAAGTAAATCTTCACGTAAGAGTTGTCTGTCTTTGCACAGATATTTTAAAATTCTTCTAATCTGAGAAATGGTTATGCACTGAAATACAAAAACTCTTCTTTTACTTGAAATGCAAAACAATTGAAAGTAAGAATACTTCTGTAGATAGGGGTATAAAAGAATATAAAATATTTCAAACACATTAAGTGAGGAACCCCCTTTCTTCTGTTTTGAATTCGTACCTATTTCATAAACGAGAATAAACACGAATTTAAATCGGGATCGAAGTTACAAATATTCAAGACATTTCTCGTGCTGGAGGAAAACGTGGTTGTCATCTTGTGTACAAGCGACTAAGATTTAGTATTTACTGTTTTTGAGTCATTATCTCGGGCTTTACAAATTTTGTGACAGGTCAGAACATTCACTTTCTGCTGCCAGAATAGTCGTAAGTAGAATTTATTTCGTGAATTAATAATTTTCAAGAGTTATAAGTGTTTCCAAAAGCTAAATATTTCTATCAGTCATTTCAGACTGATAACTTTATATGTTCTACCATTCCAAAGCCAATTTTATTAGTCCAAATAAATTGTAATGTAATTCATGATGTAATTTAAAAGAACACGAGATTGGTTTGGCTGGTGTGTATCAACTTTCACCTGAAACAAGTGAAAGTACTGTAGAACATTATTCCAACCTATCTGGGCCTTGAAGAGGTCCAACACAATATCTTGATTAAAGCTTCACACGACTCATAAATAGGCATACATCATTTCCGATATAGAATTATCTACGATACATCATCACTAGGTCATACTCGTCAGATTCATTACACCTAAATGCTTTGTTGTCATGGGTATCGGCATAGAAATTAGAATGGTGTGTATGTGCTGGTTATCTTGCAAAACCTTTGTTTACATTTTATTGCAGTTACGTTTATCTGTGTTGTTTGTATACTGCCCTGACCCGTACAACTATAATTGTAAATTTATTTTGGTATCTTGCTTTCCTGCATCAGACACAGTTTTATGATATTATTCTCGCCAACGAGTACTGTGTAGCATACGTTTGTCTACACCGGTGTCGACTGATTACACTGAACAGTGACCAAGTCCTGGCCTTTATATACAGCTCTAGAGTTGGGTATTGCGAGTGAAAACCATATTGCGATTTATTATGTCTCTACTGTAATTACTCTATATAAAATTAATACCATAAAACTGTCTATTTCCCCAAGAAGAGACAATTTCCCTCATCTGAAGACTACTCCCAGGAAAATCAGAGCTACTCCCTAGGACTACTCCCTCATGAATATTCATTAGTAATTTTGACCAATCAAAGTGTTCAGTGGGCGGAGCGTTCAAGGAATCTCGAGTCTGTGACGTCATGTTATTAGCAATGTAACAATGACGTCAAAACATTTCGATATGCGATGTCAAA
The DNA here is from genome assembly GCA_003671525.1 of Saccostrea glomerata. Lineage (NCBI taxonomy): Eukaryota > Metazoa > Mollusca > Bivalvia > Ostreida > Ostreidae > Saccostrea > Saccostrea glomerata. Next base: position 14,022 of record PRKT01002375.1, on the reverse strand, counting down.
ATCATTCTTAAATTTTAGCAAAATGAAGATAACGTTAATTCTTCGAAATGTCAGTGAAAATACTTTTTAAAAATAATTTGTTTTAGAACACAATGCATTACTTATCATGCAGTCTGTTTAACCACATGCATTTGTAATTATGCCTCTAAAGTGTTTTTTTTTTAAATGTCGGAATATCTGGTAAAAAAAATTAAATCGCCGATGATTGTATCGGTATAATAAAACAGTCATGGAATGTGAACTCGAGAAATAGCAAATTTTTGATTCCCCTTAGCATTAAACTATTGCTCGGCGGCTTCGCTGACTTGGGAAATAGTTTCCTCCTTCTGGGAATCATAGATTGGCTTTTTCCCTCGTACCCATTCCATAACTGTATAATATTGCAATATTTTATGAAAAATAGTGCAATACCAGGGTATATCGGGATATATATTGTAGATAAATTATCATAGATTGATAAATTTGTGTAGAAAGTTTAAAATGTTTTCAAGCTCAAAAACTATTTGAATTAATCTATAAGTTTTAAAGGGAGTGAGGGGATAAAATATCAATTGTATCCAACGAGTACTGTGTAGCATACGTTTGTCTACACCGGTGTCGACTGATTACACTGAACAGTGACCAAGTCCTGGCCTTTATATACAGCTCTAGAGTTGGGTATTGCGAGTGAAAACCATATTGCGATTTATTATGTCTCTACTGTAATTACTCTATATAAAATTAATACCATAAAACTGTCTATTTCCCCAAGAAGAGACAATTTCCCTCATCTGAAGACTACTCCCAGGAAAATCAGAGCTACTCCCTAGGACTACTCCCTCATGAATATTCATTAGTAATTTTGACCAATCAAAGTGTTCAGTGGGCGGAGCGTTCAAGGAATCTCGAGTCTGTGACGTCATGTTATTAGCAATGTAACAATGACGTCAAAACATTTCGATATGCGATGTCAAAATCATTCTTAAATTTTAGCAAAATGAAGATAACGTTAATTCTTCGAAATGTCAGTGAAAATACTTTTTAAAAATAATTTGTTTTAGAACACAATGCATTACTTATCATGCAGTCTGTTTAACCACATGCATTTGTAATTATGCCTCTAAAGTGTTTTTTTTTTAAATGTCGGAATATCTGGTAAAAAAAATTAAATCGCCGATGATTGTATCGGTATAATAAAACAGTCATGGAATGTGAACTCGAGAAATAGCAAATTTTTGATTCCCCTTAGCATTAAACTATTGCTCGGCGGCTTCGCTGACTTGGGAAATAGTTTCCTCCTTCTGGGAATCATAGATTGGCTTTTTCCCTCGTACCCATTCCATAACTGTATAATATTGCAATATTTTATGAAAAATAGTGCAATACCAGGGTATATCGGGATATATATTGTAGATAAATTATCATAGATTGATAAATTTGTGTAGAAAGTTTAAAATGTTTTCAAGCTCAAAAACTATTTGAATTAATCTATAAGTTTTAAAGGGAGTGAGGGGATAAAATATCAATTGTACATTTAATATTAACACTTTACTTTTAATCAAATACCAGGTAAAATAATACAACAAAAATGCATATGAACTCTTTTGAAGTTTTTGAAATTGAAAAAAGTTAATATAGAGTATATAATCTTGTTACATTTTTTTGTTTTTTTTTTGGGGGGGGGGGTTGGTTTATTTAAATAGCACAAAATATAACTTAATGATTAAAACAATACATACGATATGAAAATTTCATGTGGTCACAGAATACAGGGTTCGACACGCAAATTTTTAGGCTGTGGTCCCACCGGACTAGTGCTTCTTTTCTTTTACTAGTCTGCAGTCAATTTTATGATCTATCAAAAATATAAATAGATAAGTAGATTTAATGTTGCAATGTACTTTTTATACTTTTTTGAAATAAACAAAGCATCAACATGAATTGTTTATACCAAAATTTATTTATTGAAATCGTGCAATCAGGAGCTACAATTGTATTCACAATCTCAGTCGTTTTTCTCTATAAATGATTACATCATCCAAACATCCAACATCTTTCTTTATGTGTCATACTAAATCATGATCTATAAAATGTTTAATTTCATACCAATGAGTCCTAAAATTAAGCCCCGAATTGACTCAGAATTACTTTACTTCCTGCCAAGAAGCTAGAAAGCTAAAAATAAATATGGGTTTTTCCAGTGAAAGTTGTTGACAATATCCGTTCGGACTAATTAGCTTCAAATTTTATTAGTCTGAAGGAAAATGTATTAGTCTGAGACTAACGGACTAATGTAAATGTTGAACCTGGAATAAAATGAAAGCCAGAAAGAAATTATGGTGTTTTAGTCTAACCCGACCTAACATATGATGAGGAACTGCACTGAAGTGGCCTATTTCTACTGTTTTAATATACATGCTCCTGGTAGAGCATGAAGTTGTTTAAAATGGCATGAAACTTTAATATTAAAAAATAATAAAAGCATCACTGTATCAAGTGAAAACATGGATTGCCATTTACTTGTAATATGTAACGTTATCTTGAACTTAACATTCATCATCGTGACATTGACCATGTAGATTCCATGTGAGATTTGGAGAACACAGTAAACATGGCATACACCCTGCAGAAATGTTTTATATATTTTCCTTCTTAATAATTTTATTCCAAAAGTCTTTATTAATTATTATTTTTTATAGTAAGGTATTTAAAATTGTGACAGTGAATTATAACCTTACTCTCTCTCTTTACTCTCTATCTCTCTTCGAAAACTGTCGAAGTATTCATTTAACTAGAGTCCCGTGGGGATCCGGGTTAATATTAGAATAGGTCCTCAGTACCCCCTTGCTTGTCATAAAAGGCCACTAAATGGGGCGGTCCTCGGATGAGACCGTATAAATCACAGCGGGTGTGGCACGATAAAGATCCCTCCCTGCTCAAAGGCCGTAAGTGCCAAGCATAGGCCTAAATTTACAGCCCTTCACCGGCTATGGTGACGTCTCCATATCAGTGAAATATTCTGGAGAGGGACGTTAAACAATATACAATCAATCAATCATTTAACTAGATTTGAAAGGCCTGGGGAAGTTACAAGTATTATTCCAGCAGTTTCTACAATGAAGGTTGTGTTTTTTTTATATTTATATAAATATTGTGAAATACTGGTATCTGACTTTCAAGTAACCAAGTATTAAAAATTGACTGATTTGACATCCCTACCATATAGCTATATAACTTGATAAAGCTATTCAAAATAGCTTGAGAAATCTATTTATATGCAGATTTACACCCAAAAAATTTTTTTTGCAAGAAATAAACAAAAAGTTGCAAGTATTTGACTATTCATATATGTACTATGGAGTATGGAGTATCAAAAATACTATCTAAATCAAAGAAAGTTCCAACATTGCAGCTGCTAAATACTTTTAGCAAAATATGAATTTCCATTGTTTGAGTAACTGTCCACTACTATGTGTGCCTTGAAGTTTGGGTAAGTATGATTGCTTCCCATTATCGTGAATTTCTTACCTATCAGTTACCCTGTTGGCCATAACTGACCTCCAATTAGTTGCAGATCTGTAGCATTATGGTTTTATATATTTGTCTTTGACAATAACGCTTCAGATTCTGTACTGCAAAATAGGTGCAATTTACGTCACAATATTTTTTGCACAATTTTTGGGAGAATTTCTCCACTTTGCAGCATGGTCAATTATCTACCTTTCACTCCCTAATTCTAGGCACATTATTTAACTAATTTGTATATTTTATCCATCTCCCATTCTCCCTTGATAGTCGTCTCTACAAGTGATAAACTCGCTTGGTTAAAATTATTTGTTAGAGTGCTAAAAAATTCACTTCAAGCAAGTTTATTGCCTGTAGAGATAAATGGTTGGGAGGTGGATAAAATATACATATTGGCTACAGAATGTGTCTAGAATTAGGGAGTAAATGGTATTTAATTGACCAATGCTAGAAAGATCAGAAAAGGGATTGCAGAAAATTGAATGAAAAAAAAAATCAAAAACCCTGATTTCAATTTGCTTATCGAATTTACCAACACTCCATTTAAAGTTTATGGAATATGTACATGTTTCAGAAAACTGGTCCAACCTGGTGGAAGTCGCATACAGCTTTGGGACTTCCAGAATCACAGCCTTTTGAGAATTGTTTGTTGTAACAAGAATAGTTGATGTAAGTATTAACACCCCGGATAGAAAGATCCCGTGGGTATATTGTAATTGTTCTGTCTGTCTGTTTGTCTCTCTGTTGTCAACTTTACTTAGCCCATAACTATTGAATTGGTGGAACTATTTCATTTTTCACAGGTGTATTCCTTGTGACAAGACCTATCCATGGGTACCACCAAATTTGATCCCTTGCCATTGTAGTTTAACCTACATCTAAAAAAAATAGCACACTTTAATCTTTGTCATAACTTTTGAAAAGTTAGAGCTAGGGCTTTCATCCTTCACTTGTATATTCATTGTGTCAAGAACTAGCTGGTGTAAATACTTTGACGTTGACCTAAGAGTTTTACCCAAGAGTTTGACCCACGTCTTTTTTTAAGAAACAAACAACGTTATTTAGTGAACATGGCGTTATGAATAGCAATTGCTTTGCTGGCATATTCCATGATGTGCGCTAGCGCATCATGGAAAATATGCCAGCAGGGCTATTGCTATTCATTACGCCATGTTCACTAAGTAATCATTGTTTATTACTTATATTTGCATTCTTTGATGTTGTCAAGAATATCAGAGGAGATCCTGACTTACATAAGGACGCAGCTTCTTCTGTCTTCAATAAAGAAAACCATACGGCTTTAAAATCAGTACACCTGATCAATACTCATTTTCTATAATAAATCACAATTTATAAAGTATTTCCCTCTCAAACACAGTTATCTGGATACAATCAGTACCGTCATCACATTCTCTTAATTTTTGTTTTGATGCATTCGTGATGTCATCGATCAACGTTATTGAAATCCTCTGACAAAAATCAATAATTTAACACTATTATAAAAATGAGAATGCTTTTACAATGATTATTACTCCAGTATGCTTTTTGTGATTTTTTTTTTGGTACTTTTTCTATTTTTTTTTCTTGAAATAGATATAGATCTACTAGCATGACTAGTTAAAGAATTTTTCTATTTCTGAATGTTATTACCCAAGTGTGAAGAGTTATCGTTCTTTGTACAAGTATGCATGATACGAAAAAATAAAATTATGGAGTTCTATTCAATTTTTAAAAAGTTTTATATTACAATTAAATACATTGACCAAAATCAATTTTTTAAAGATATCAAACAGCAATTTTTAACTGTTCTGAATTCCTTTTTTTCCAAAAAATATTATTAAAAACTTATATTTAGTCCTTTTACGAAACATTTCATATGTATACTTCTCAACACGGCCTTTAAGTGTAGAAGAGCTTGTACTACACGAGAAAGATAGAGCAATTGCACTCATAGCAGAAGGAATTGCGTCTATAGTTCTATCAACGCAGATGATGGCTACATGTTCATAATGGGAGAGAGCAGTGGCTATGCATATATAATATTTTAATTGTGATATTATACAGAAAATATTAACTTCAAATCTGTGTCTATATGTACATTTAAGAAGTTATTGAATATTGCAATGTATCGCAGTCTCAAAATTTGTGGCCGATACCCAGCCCCACAGTAACGTTTAATTTCTCTAGCATGAATTCAAGTGTAATATTCAAAAAGATATTACAATTACTTGACCTTGAAGTGCTCTGGTTTACAGGACTGTGATTAAAGATAGAAATCATAAAAGGTTGGAGCAAGTACTAATTAAATGATAAGGATTTACTTTTTAGCTCAGAAGAAGAGCTGAAGTAAGCTTTTCTAATTATATTTTGTCTGTGTCTGTTTGTCTGTCCATCCATCTGTAAACTTTTTACATTTTTTACTTCTTCTCAAGAACCACTTGGTCATTTTAACCAAACTTGCCACAAAGCACCTCTGGGTGAAATGAATACAAGTTTGTATAAGGAGGCTGGTGGGTCAACAAATTAATCAAAAATTAACCACCAGATTTAACTTATTTTTTTAGATACAGTATCTTTAGCTGTCAACTATCATTTGACAAAGAAAAAATTCATACATTTTAGTTTTAAAATTTGATCATTTTTGTATATCTTTATATGGAACTCTCCTTTTAAAGGAGATTGAAATAGTCTAAAAATGGCTGCCACCCCCAGCATCATTCAAAGGGAGATAATTTAGAAATAGTGTAAATTTGCGGTATAATTTAAAAATCTTGAGAACCACTGTGCGAGGATAAATGAAACATAAGGTAGTGTATATTCAAGCTTGTTCAAATAAAGACTTCTTGAAAAATTCTATACTGTATGATTGCCAGGAACATGACAAAGGGTGTGTTTGCTGTATTAGGATATGAAAGTATTAAATTTTAAGATTTGATAAGTTATATTTCTCTCTTGTTAAAATCCCACTGTGGGGCGTGGAAAATTTTTGCATGACCCTTAAGTGTATTTGTTCAATTCCTAAAGGTAATAGGTTTCAGAAAATTACAGCTTTCAGAACCTATGGGGAAAAATAAAAGTAAAAATAATTTCAGTATGCCCCATACTAAGAAAATTGCTCTAGCTTCTTCCTCCCTATATTGTAGGCCTGCACGGAAAAGTTGAATAAGTTACCAAATTTACCATGGTCTTAAATACCCAGGAATGAATAGGTGAAACATCTTGATGTAATCTTTTTATACTCCTGTCTTAAAACAGGACATATGATGTTATAGGATTTATGTCCGTCTCTCTGTCCGTCCATCTGTCTGTGAATTTTTGTCCAGGTCATAACTTCAATACTATTAGGTGTAGGATTATCAAACTTTTTCAACTGATACTTCATGGGTAGACGGTGTGTCTTGCTCAAAATGTAGGTTGCTCTGACCTTTAATTAAGATGCTATGGTCAAATATGAAAAAATCCTGACCGGCTCATAACTAGAAAACTATTACACCTAAAACTATAAAACTTGGCAAATATATACATCTTAGGTAGAAGGTGTGTCGCGACCTATTTCAAGGTCACTGTGACCTTTAATTTAAGTGGATTTTTTCAAAAACTAAGCCTTTTAAATTTTAAATTTCATAATTCTCATCATATACTTTACAGCTATCTGTAACATTTCTAACAAATATTACTGATATTAGAGAAATTCAATTTCGACTATGGGCATAATTATCAAGCACTGGTTAAGAAGAATTTTGATAGCAAAAATTGCATGTTAGATAGGAGAAATATACAGGGTGTCCAAAAAGAAAGGTAACACTTTCAAACTTTAAGAATACCTGTTTAAAGTTGATGAATTTATATCAAAATATGTAAGTTTAATCTGATAGTTTAATTTAATTTAATTAATATCTTAAAGAATATTATTTTAGCAGCATTTTAGGTATATATTACTGATTTGTCATTTCAATAATTCTCCAAGTTCTCTAAGTGACGTCCCTTCCCTAACTCACACTTTGAAATTATCAATCTTTGAAAGTATTAATAACATTTTGACACATTGCTTTGTTAATTTTCTTTATTTCCTGTTTGATGTTTGACAAAAGCATATTTGTGTCCATCGATTTTGGTTTTTAACTGGAGGACTTGATGCATCCCCAGAGAAAGTAATCGCAAGGGTTCAAATCAGGACTGGGTGTTGCCGGGTAATCGCCTTGTCACCAACGTTTCATTGAGATAATCTTGATGAACGTCAGCTGCCCAACGACAAAAATTTTTTGAACCTGATATGGATACCCAAACTCTGCACCTTCCTAACTATGTCATGTTCGAACACAAGTTTTAAGGATTCCATTCTTTGAGGAGAAAGGTCTGGATGATTTCTCTGGACTGTTGGAGAGCATTTCTCGAAATGTACTCACATTGTACTCACATTTTCATAGCTTTGACTTGACTTCGGCTGACCTGCTTTTGGCGCCTCTGCTACTAATCCTTGTTGCTCGAATTTAGATATAATGTTGTAGACATGTTACCTGCTCACATTACAATTATTAAAATGGGATCCAAACTTTTGCTTAACGTCTGTTACACATTTCATTTCATAAAATTGTTTGACGATAAAAATATGCTGTTCTGAAGTAAGTTGCACCATATTGAAATAACGTTTTCATTAAAATTATTTTTCATGGTTAAAAATTTCGTTTGAGACCTTTTGAATGATATCAGTTTCATAGAAATAGCTCAAGATTTAGCAAAGTTATCAAAATGTTAACGTGTTACCTTTCTTTTCGGACACCCTGTATATCAATTTTTATATATTTGCAACAAATTGCAGTGCATTAAATTGTCATATCTTTGCTATAAACTCAGTCTTTCTCTGCATGCTACAGATATCTTAAGAACCCTCTCTACACTGCGCACTAAAGAGTTCTGATTCTAAGATTTTTTTTCTGCAGTTAGAGTGATTTGCTCTTAGATCTAAATTCTAAAAATTAAAAATTTACAACATATTACTCAATTTGTAATCAATTGAAGTATTCTTAACATTTTAAAAGGCCAAGATAAATTAACTGAATGTGTAATTTACATGTATTTTCTCTACTGAAGTAATTAACAATGATTTTTATTCACTGATATAGACTGTTTTGTCTTTGAACATTTTTTCCAGGGGGTACATTGAAAATTTAAAGCTCAATATTAACTCCTTTATACAATATACTTTTCTCAATGTCAAAAAAAATATATATACCAGTATATATTGCACAGTCTTGTGTAGAGGGGGTCCTTAAAAGAAATAATACTTTAAATCTTTATAATCTTTAACCTACATTCTCTTGAAATAGAATGGCTTCAAGACTTGTCTTATAAATTGTTCAAGAAGTCTTTTGTCAAACCTCTTTATTGAAAATCCACTCTTATGCAGTGACTTGACAAAGGTCACCTATGTGGGATATTCAGAAATTATTGAGACATTGTGTATATTTTTCATTCTAATGATATTCTTTCGATGAAAATTCGCATACACATTTGAAAAACACTAAGAATTCATAAAAGCAAAAAATAATTCACAAAAATTAAATTTCATGTCTTCAATGGTCTATAAATGTGTCAGTGGTAGGGGTAGCAGTTGTGAAATCAGATATGTAAAATATGTAAAAACAATTCTCAAACTCCTGGTGGACCCATAATTAGGGCAAAAATAATTCAATTTCGGTTTAAAATTTTTATGCCCCCCTTTGAAGAAGAGAGCACATATTGCTTTGCTGCTGTCTGTCTGCCCACTTAGTTTCCATTCATTTTCTCCACAAGCATTGCACATACTGAAATGAAATTTGATATACAAATATATCACGTTATATATCTAGGTTGACATATGTTTTGGGTACAATCTCGCCAATTTTTACAAAGTAATGCCCGTTGGACTTGGAAAAATTCCAATTATAAGCAGTCTCCATTTATTTTGTTCATTGAGGTTGCACATACTGATATGAAATTTAATATACAGAATTTTATCAAATGAACATCTAGGTCATTTTCTGTTTTGGATACAATCACTCACACTATTTTGAAGAGTAATATGACCCTTGGACTTAGAAAAATTCCCATTATTTGCAGTTTTTATTCATTTTCTTTGCAGGGGTTGCACATACTGAAATGAAATTTAGTATACAGATTTATCCGATGAATATCAGGGTCAGATTCTGTTTTGGGTACAATCGAGTCATTTTTCACAAAGTTTATGGACTTATAGAAAAACAAATGTGGGGGAGGGGGCATTACTTGTTTTACAAACATCTTTTGTTAAATTTTATTTTGACTGCATGTTGTGTAAGTTTGTTAGAATTCTGATCAGAAATACTGAGATCATTAAAAAAATAATTTAAAGCAGGAGAGAATTCTGATACATTGAAAAAATGGAATTTGTCGTCAACTTGGGTCAGCTAGTCCAATATCAACTTCCTATTTATCTGTACATAAATTTTTGTTGCAGTTTTTTCAACAAGTACTCATTGCAGATGCTAGAAATATTAGCAATGCTTTGCTAAGACATTCCGTATTTTCATTTTTTGTTCAAATCTGATGTCAACTTCCTGTTTATCCATGCGTCATATTCATACCATACATAGCAATTTTTGTTGCAGTTTTCTCAGCAATTACCTATTGTAGATGCTTCAAATTTTAGCACATTCTTTGCGGAGGCATGCCATTTGTTGTATGAATCTGATGTCAACTTCCTATTTATCCATGTGTCTGCCCTTAACTGAACTCATTGTATATACATATACAGTAAAACTTGCTAAGTACGATTGATTGTATATTGATTTGTGTCCCTCTCGAGAATTTTTCACTCATATGGAGAGCTGTAAATTTTGTCCTCTACTCGGCACTTAGGGCCAATGAGCAGGGAGGGATCTTTTTCGTGCCAACACCTACTGAGACACGGTACCTCAGTTTATACTGTCTCATCCGAAGGACCGGTCTCCACGTCCCACAGTGGGATTCAAACTCCTTACTTTGCGACTCTATAGCAGACGCTCTAAAGACTGTGCCACGTGGGCGACGCTTAGTACAAACACGGATATAGCAATGTTCACTTGGATTTCCAACTATATAAATGTAATGTATTCCTTACACTGATATAACAAATTATGGATAAAGCATAGTAATTTTTATAAGTCATGGTGACTTTGTTATAACCGAGTTTTACTGTATTCACATCAGAGTGGGGGTATTGATAGTGAGCACAGGTTTCAGAAAACAGAAAGGAAATTTTATAAAGTATAATAGGTTCAATCAAAAATTGTTCTAAATGGATAAAATAACCAAGTTTTCACTCAATATCAATTAAAAATGATATATTTTATTATTTGAAGAAATTATACAGGAATAAATGTCAATTAAGGTTTCTATCCCAATTTATTGTATAATGAATCTGCGAGAGAGACTGTGAGTAACTTCAGTAGTCAGAATGAGAGAAGTAGAGAATTTGATTACCTCACCTGCACAAATAAAGTTTGCACGGAGTGAAAGAAGTGAAAGTCTGAGTAGGTCATGGACAAATATTTTTATACTGCCTTATACCAATGTCAACACCTTTGAACTGTTGAAAAAAAAGAGAACCAGACAAGTTTGATGGTAGAAATGTTGCATGGTAAGACAAGTTCATTTTCACTAAATGTCTGACTGGAATGATGGGTCATATAAAGAAAAGTCTCAGCAATCACCTATGTTATTAACAATGAGGGGGAGACACAGAAAATTCTACATGAGCTACCACAAGAACAGAGAAAAGGTTACAATAGTCCTAAATCAATTCTACATGTTGTTATAAGGAACAAGAAAAACGATGTGCATACCTCATATGCATCAAATAATGCAACAAGATTTGGTGAGAACCTCGTCTTTATCAAATTGCATGTGTTTTGGGCTTTTTAGCGTTTTCCCTACATGACTTCATATATTTTACGGTTTAGTAATTCTGAATACTGATTTTGGTGCACAGTAACTAAATTTATCTTCTGACCAATTTTCGTGATTTTCGGTCATTTGCTCAAAATTTATTCGAACATTATGCTACACTGCGTTTCTTTTTCCTTTCAGTATATATTGGAATAATCTTTTTAAAAATCTTCATCAAACTTTCTCAGTTGATGGATCTTAGGTAAATATTTCAGACACCAATTTTTTTTAAGCATCATACTTTGTCAGTTGATGCATATTTCATAATTCAACAGAAAAGTAGGTCATAATGATTTACCATTTTGAATTTTTAGGCTTCTGTAGATCATTAAATTTTCACCACACTTTATTTTATCAAGATAGCCAGTAACTTTTTTAGAGAGACAAAATTTTCATGAATTGTATTTTTGCTCTACATAAGCTTAAGGAATACTAATATGCATAAGAATGAAACACATTGTTTTGAGTAGTTATGAGTAAAAAATAAGTTTTCATGAATAAAAAGTGAAAGGTAGTGCATGTATTTAAAATTTTAAATGATAAGAAGTTTAGAATCATCAAAATTATTTCAGGCTTCCAGAGTATGTCTACCAAAAAAGTAGGTCACTGACCTAATTTTGAATTTCATGTGTATATCTAAATTTTTGGATAATAAGAGGATTATAATCAAATAACTTGGTCACTTAATACATATTAAGATTTTATAGTGTTATCAATTAAGAAATAAGTCTCATGACCTACTTTTTTAATTTCATTTTTATACCCCCTGCAGACGAAGTTTAGGAGGATATACTGAAATCAGTTTGTCTTTCTGTCTGTCTGTAGAGGACATTTTGTCCAGACTGTTTCTCATAAAATATTAAAAGTGTTTGGCTAGAATGTTGTTCACTTTTTATTCACCATATGAAAATGTGTACCTGGTATTTTCATCATGATTGGATGATTTTATGAATTTTACAGGTTTTTTTTCACATTTTTATTTTGTGGTTTTGTATTGACCACTTCTCAAAAACTATTGCAAGGTTTTGTCTAAAAATTTGTTCACTGATTATTCAACATATGAACGTTTATACATGGTATTTTAATTTTTGTTAGCTCACCTGAGCCGAAGGCTACAAGGGGAGATAATTATGAATTAGTGCAAAATTAATGGCATTTAAAAAAATCTTTTTCTCAAGAACCACTGAGCCAAGAAAGATGAAACTCATGTGGAAGTGTCCTCAGGTAGTGTAAATTCAAGTTTGTTGAAATCATGACCCCTTGGGATAGGGTGGGGCTACAATGGCTGATTAAAGTTTCGCATAGGTTCATATAGGAAAAATCTTTAAAAAATCTTCTTCTCAAGAACCACTGGACCAGGAAAAATGAAACTCATGTGAAATCATCCTCGGATAGTGTAAATTCAAGTTTGCACAAATCAGAACCCTTAGGGATTTGGTGGGGTCAAATGACTGATTATAGTTGTACATAGGACTAGATAGAGAAATCATTTAAAATCGTCTTCTCAAATATTTCAAAGCCATGATTAGTGATGTTTTTGTGGAATCATCCTCAGGTAGTGTAGATTCTAGTTTGTTCAAAAGATAACCCCTAGGGATAGGGTGGGATACAATGGGGGATCCAAGTTTTACATTAAAATATATTTTAAAAATCTTCTCAAGAGTAGCAAAGCGATGATTAGTGATACGTGTACTAGTATTTATTTGGAAGCATTTTCGGGTAGTGTAGAATTAAATTTGTTCAAATCATAAACCCCAAGGGTAGGGTGCATGGAGCCATAATGGTGGATAAAAGTTTTACATAGAAATATAAAGGGAAAAATCCCAAGAACAGAAAGGCTATGTTAAGTTATATTGACATGTACACATCCTCATGTATTGAAGATTTACATGTAAGTGTATATTCAATCATGGCCCTTTGGGGTAGGGAGGGAAACAATGAGGAATCAAATTCAAATTATAATGAAGTTATATATAGGATGAAAATGCTTTTATAAAATCTTTTTATCAAGAACAGCAAGGTCATGTGCCGTATTTATATCAAGGCATTATAAAGTAGTATTAAAATTCAAGCCCCCTCCCCCCTTTTAGTAAACTTTTCAGTTCTGATCTGATTTGTGCTTTTTCCTTGCCAATTTGCTCAGATGTGCGATGTGGCCCCTGGGCCTCTAGTTTGTTAATTTTTCTGCATTTTACAGGTTTGTTTTTATATCTATTTAAGTGGTCATTTTGGGTTTATGTGCATGTTTTGAGACATAGAATCAAAAACATCTGTACAAAAATGTTAAATGCAGCTTAAATCTGCTCTGACATCAAAACTAAAAAAGGAACATCAGGTGTTAAAAACAGTCATTAAATTACACAGAAGGTAATGTTAATCTTTGTGTCCCTAGGGATTAATGAGTGGACATACATCCAGTCCAAGATAAATTAATGAATTTGGTGCAGGAAATTTTTAAGGCATCTCTGTTCAAGCATGTGTTATCTTATCTATATCTCCATGGAAGTTGACACGGGAATTAGAGATATAATTCAAAAATCTTTTAAATTAGGTCTTTTCTTGAAACGTAAGCAG
>PRKT01002374.1:0-23981 GCA_003671525.1 Saccostrea glomerata | reverse complement strand
TGGATTTTATAAAAGAAAAAATATAATATGTTCATATTTTTTTTACATCGCCAATTTCACTGAAAAACTAATTCCATTTTTTTTAAAAGAAGGAATATCTTCCTTAATAATATCAATATTATGATCTACGAAACCTCACATCTCCACTCATCGATAATTGATAAGCATAACTTTGAAAAAAAAAAAATAAAGAAAAATTGAGTTTTTGTGCATACACATTATCTGGAATATAAATGGGGGTTTTGTTTTTATTTTGTCAAAAGTATATATACTTCATTTTGTTGTTTTTAATCGCGATTCTACGAAAACATCTGTGTCTTTTGTTTTGTTTTTACATTTACTAGAGTACTAGATTTACCGCTTTTTGGCAGGTGAAAGTCATACTGCTGATTCAGTAATAAATACGCAAGTCTCCTAAAGTTTTTATGCATTAGTAAATTCATTTAAACCTAGAAAATGTTATGAAAAATTGGAATAAATTCTGTGCACCAATAGAAAGAAATCGCTAAAAATCCTAAATCCGTTTGGAGTCAGGAAAACTACATTTACCGCTTACCCTTAAATCTGCCACTGGTAGTGAACTTTTCTCGCATTTGACCATTTCTCGGAGATGAATTCGATTGCAAATAGTAGTAATTCCAGAACTACGCAATTTCATTGCTCTGACAAGCTTAAAATATTATCAACATCTATTCTCTCTTCTACAAATCTATCGATCACCTGCGGACCCATCATTAGTTCCTCAAGGATGTTTTTCAATGTGATCGCGTTTTCACAATTTTGTGCCATTTTTCCCCCTTAAAACTAGTTTACTAGTTAAAGGTATCCCGACCCCGATGCTATACCTATACAAAAATCATCTTCATATAATGTTGAAGTATCATCATATAATAACAAAGTAGTCGCATATAATGACATAGTAGTAGTACATATAATTACAGAGAAGTGGCATATAATGACAAAGTACCATCATATAATGACAAAATACCATCATATAATGACAAAGTACAATCATATAATGACAAAATACCATCATACAGTGAAATCACTTATTTTCGTAGGGGTTTAATTTTCGTTGTTTTCGAGGTATGAAGAGACGCATGAATTCGTGCTCACCAGAAAAGGTAAATTTTCATATATACAACTACTAAAAAGTTCTTCATCCACGAAGTCAAATCGATAGTTTTGCAGACTAGAACTTTTTCATTATTTTCTCCCTCTGTGACAGGATATCATTTTGATATATTCTTTCACATTGTGACAGAATACAACTTTCATTCAATGAATAAATTCTAGTATTTCACTTTTGAACGTAATATTATACAATTATTGCTGATTTTTTAGGTAAATACAATGATTTAGCCATCTGAGGAGAACAATATTCGCTGAGCCCAAAGGGCGAGGTGAATATTTTACTTCGAAGATGGCTAAATCATTGTATTGGCCGAAAAAACAGCGGTAATTGTTTCATTATATGAATCACTGATAAAATAATACAGCTCATTACTTGTTTGTATTTAATTCAGTCCTAGCCAAATACATTTACAAGAGAAAAACAGAATTAAAGTGTTAATAAACCTCACCAGTCAAATCAGTTTGAAATGTTTTTATCAATTTTAGTTGCCATTAAAAAAATTATATGATGTCAGCCTTTTTATAGGAAAAAATTTGAAAGGCAGGAGTAGTAGCAGGGAAAATTGGCTGCCAAAATTAATATTGTTGTTCAGTGAAAGAGTTGGAGCGGGTCCCTACATCCCTTCTTACCACCTTCACCCGAAAATGTATATTCGCATATGTTTTGTTCACATGAAAAAAAAAATCAAAGTCGTTTGAATAGCTTCCAAAAAGGAAAAACTATATCAATTTTGAATTTCCCAATCTATTTTTAGATCGATGTAGAGGAAATAAATCCTTGTGTTCACCTGGAACGTCACGCGTAGGTCAATACAATATGGAATTTTTCTAACATAGTAGGATATGAACCAATCAGAGAGATGGAAACTATTCAAACATATAAAAAACATGGTATTTCGTGCGTTATTTTGTTTTAAATAAAACAGAATTATACTTCTGTCTTTGGAAAAAATGAAATAGATAAAAAGGAAGGTTACTGATCCAAGCATTGTAAAAAAAACAAAACAAACTTCAGTTTATTGTGATGACTTTATGTCTTAATTGAACAGTATTTAATATCACAGTCCATAAAACAATACAAATAACAGATCACTAAAACATCAGAGGTGGGATCAGATGCCATGGAGGAGTGAGCATTCCCTGCCGACCGGTCACATCCGCCGTGTGCTCCTTGTCATGATCGGGAAATAACTGGAAAATCCGTTGTCAATTCAGTGTATAAAAATGGACTAACAATTAGTATGAAAAACGTCAGTCAGCATTTAAATCAATGATACATGTAAATTGTATTTGCTCACAAGGTCATCGTGTCGACTATAGAACTTATGAAATGATGACTTTAAAGTAGTTGTGATACTCTTGTTTCATCAACTTGTTTCTCAGTAATGTACCTAGTTTTAGTTATTATTCATACATAGAGCATGTTCTTGCGTATTGAATCAACTGATATATATATATAAACTCCGTATGCAGGTGATGAATGTACTGTATATTGCTGCATAGGTAAGGAAAGTTTATGATAGAAAAGTTAAAGTCATCATGTTTATTATTGACAATACGTCGTCGATACATCTATTGTGGAGTTAAAGGCTACGCCAAGTGTTTTGTTCTTTTTCACGCATAAGATTTTGCACAATTACTGCTTCATATGAATACAAAAACATGTCTGCTAAGAACGGGGCGCGATTGGTACCCATGGAAATACCAGTAGATTGTTGGAAGACCTGGTCTCCAAAAACAGCATGTTAGATAGTGTCACTAAGAAACTCAAGCATCTTTTTGGTGTCAACTTCAAAGTACATGTATGTGCAATCAGAATGTGTTTTAACAAAAAAACTTTGTAAATGATCAATGACCAGGTACATGTAAGTAAATATACGCGTTCCATTTTTATTAAAAAAAGCAGCTGTCAATGATATCCTGGACTTTAATTCATCGTAGGAAAAGGCTGTGTATTGAGTTGAAAAATCGTAAGTTTTTAAGCTGTTGATTTTTGTAAAACCGTGTGATTTAAAATCGTCAAAAGTTCTTTGGAATTTTGGTGTATCCTCATTTGATCAACATCACTTCTTGAATACATGAATATTGTTGCAAAGTACTCTTGAATTTTTTTCTTCACTGCTGTCAATACGCAGCACTGTTAAAGCTTACTATGAGAAATCAACGGGAAATAGGAGTGAGAAAAGAATCTTTTTAAGAACTAAATTCATTTTTAATATGTTGACGGTGCAACCATTAGAGCAAGCGCAAACTCTTCTATTGTTTTGATTTAGAATGGGCTCGTCAAACCGCACGTGACATTTGGTGCGTCTAGACTCTGACGTCACATGACGTATGTAAGTCGCAATATACCGAGAAAAAGCCTGAACAATGCTGAAACTTAATGAAGAACGTTTTATTTTCTATTTATTTTCAATATATATCCATTAAATCAAGGCGAGTAAACTTTTTGTTGAACATTTGCCGTGATTCTTGCGAGAAGGTAGCTAAATCAAGTGATGCATTGTGGGTCCAAATTACTGCATCGAAAAATTTTATCGAATGAATGTGCAGTAGTCCGAATTTTCTCTTCGCACAGGCGTTGCTTTAAGAGCTCGCTGCGCTCGCTATTACGCTTTTTATCATCACGAAGCTTAAATTCTTATGGATAAAGCATAGTATGACCTACTCTATGCTGTATGAAGTTTGGTCCCATCGATGGACAGAAAATTGTGAATTATTGTACCAATTGCAAGTATTACAATCAATAACTTCTGCACCAAATAAAAATAAAAACACACACATTTAACTGGCTAAAGCAACATGTATTTCAATAAATAACTTGAAAATTTGAACTTGAGGAGATATTGCTGATAAAGAATTTTTCGAGAAATTGAATTTCCGATTTTGCGGAATTAGGAAATAGTGCTTTTTTTCTTGGATGTAAGACATTCGGCGTTTAAATACGCCCTCTGTACCATTGGCTTATACATTCATCGTTGCCATATGCTCGCGTATATAATATTGATAAGGTCCAGGGTTCTTCATAACTTGTTTTACACAGAAAAAAGAATTCTCCGACACAGTATCGATTCCAATTGTACGCGAGCGACAGATTAAAAAAATTTGCGTACACAGCACAATCTGTGGTGAGCATAATATTTGAACATAAAGGAGAATGTCAGTTTCAATACAAATTAAGCCCTGTATTTTTCTTAAATATAAAAGTGATATAAGAAATAAAAATTCATTCTTTCTGATTCATAGGGATTCCATGCAGTAAGAATACACAAATCATTTTTCTTATTTGACCTCCTAAATGCTAATTGCGACGTCATTATCGTGCATTTTTTGGTATTTTCCTAAAGAGTTGCAGAAGATATTAATTATTTTCAATGGAATTTTCTTTCAGAAAACATACTCTGCCACCGTCGCCCACAACGGTTTTGAGATATGTGATTTTTTAAAAAGCATTTTACATAATATATCGAAAAATTGAAGCGGGCGAGGGTGGCAGACACTATTTTCTAAAGGAAAATAAGCACATAAATGAGTCATTTTGAGCTTTTTCTGCATTTAACTAGAATTGTATCAAATTATTGACGTCATATTTCCAGAATAGTCTTCCTTCATGTCATATTCTTTAATGATTTATCATATTCAACAACTCCACTTTTGTTAAAGCCAATATCATAACTTTTTACGAATATTAGTTTTAGGGCACAATAAAGCCCAAACTATACCTTCTTTTGTCCATCTGAAACATAATTTATTCAACAATTCCACCATCTTTCAATTCTAAAAGGTAGAGCACATAATAAGGGCTTCACCTTGTATAATGAATTATCTCCTAGACCCTCATCGGACTTAACGCTTTAAGGAACAAAGACAAATAATTTGTTTAAACACTTCTATGTAGCGGTTTGTTGCATTAAACATGCATTGAATTGTTTAAAGAAAAAAATTAATTATGTCTTTGCTATAGGGCCACGGCTCTAGAATTATGTTGGCACTGTGAATCAAAAATTACATCATACCGAAATCATTTTATTAATAAAATAAATTGTTTTAAATTTGAAGGAAATAAGTATTTTACTATTCAATTTCTTTTTTGTAATTCGATCATTCGATCAAGAACACAGAGAAAAAAGTCACGGCAATTTTAGTTTTAAAAAAATGGTAGGTAGTTTGACCGTATCGACCAGCATTTCCTCTAATTTTTTTTTTAGAACATGTGCTTTTACTTTTATGAATCTGTGCGCCCGTACCATTTGTGTAACGGATAAGTGATTTTTTTTTTAAATGTGTGCATGCATGTTTCTTTGGTAATTATAATGAATAATAATTCATATGCGAATTTGATCGCAAAAATACCGAGACATTTTAGTTCTTTGCGTAAACTCTGCAACATAGTTAAAATTGTAAACGATGGAGATCCCTTACGGTCTAAAATAGTCGATTTATTTTAATTCAATATAATTAAATTGCTGTTCTAATTTCTTTCCCTAATGTTACTATATTTATTGATTTGATTTGATTTAATTTGGATATTTCATTGGAATATGCTCGATCTTTACCTTTGTAGAAAAAGAAAAAAAATATGTGCAAGTAATTTCCCAATTTTGGTTTGAAAACATTTTTAAGCATGTGGCTGTTTTTTTCTTTTTGCCCTAAATGACTTAAGTTCTGTAATGTCATTTTATATAGACAAAAATTCTTTTAAAAAAAAAGAGGAACAATGGTAAATGATACATTTATCTGGAACTCCATGATCCATATCTTGAATTACCTTACCCAAAGATGTATTTCGATTCAATTTAGCTAAAAAGAGAATTATCCAGCTATTTATGGAATTGTGACCCTACCTCGACCTGGTCTCACATACCAAGCTGGAACCTATGGTAGTTTACGTAACAAACCTCTAGTATGGCTTTTTTCATGCTAGATCTGAGTTGTTCCCCTTGGTTTTTGATCAGACAACTCCTGACAGGGTGCAGTTCAGAATGTACTAAGGTCACGGCTTTACTTCTCTCACTCTGTTACAGATCAGGATACTCTCACATAAAACAGTTAATTGTATATCACCATTTATTAAATGATCAGGAGTTTTGATGCTCTCTGATTGGTTTAGACACCTTTTTGTGTGATGTACCTCAGAGTGAGTTCACCTCAAATAACGTTCTCAAAACCGTTAAAATATGAAGCTCGCTTTTAAAAGTATACATACAGTATTTAAAAAACAATTTACAAAAACAATTCTTCATATGTTATTTAAAATGAAAATTGAGAACATTTATGAAAAATTCCGTTCAGGTAGGAAATTCAGTATTAATCACTTGGAGTTGTGTGACTATGTATCTTTAAATCGTGACGTCAATGCATTATGACGTCATAGAATGCGTCATTATCCTTATATCATGTGAATTCCTTTGTAAATGGTCTAAAATTGAAGTATTTATTTCATAATATAAATATTTCATTACGAGCACAACCTCTGATCCAAACTATGCAAATTCATAATAAAAAATCTGTTTCTGAAGATCAAAAAGAGCTTTTTATTGTGTCTACGCTATTTTGATATATGAAATGGGAAAAATTGTGATAGTTAATCATTTGATATAAGTACAGTGTCATTTTATGCATAAAGTGAATCTAGCTCTTAATTAATTATATTGTGTTGTTACACTACGCATTATATTATTCATTTTGAGTGTTTATACATGTATTTCATTGTGCCAAAAGTGCCAAAAAATGTAAAATTCCTGATTATTTAATAAACGGCTATTTACATTTGAATTCGGTCTATTACCTGAACCAATACCTGACCAGGTCCGTAAAGTCACAAGGTAACCTCATGAAAAGTCAATAATTGTATATTATTATACTTTCATGTTAAATACTAAAATCTGATTGGTTTAGACGCAGTTAACAATCCGTTCTATTACCCTCAGCCTTAGCAACACACGTGACAACGATTAACATAACGGTAATGTCACATGCGTGGAAATTATGCGCGTACGGTCCAACGTAGATTTCTCAAAACGTCAGTTGTGCGTTTAAAAGAACCGGAATAAACTTGACGTCAATAAAAGCTTGCGTCCGATGTAGCTTTCTTGAAAACAACAAACGAAAGACGAAATATGCTTGCGAGTGCAGAAATAACGAAACTTTACATGATAAAGGACTCTAAGAGTATCAAATAAACAATAAAGAGGTCAGTCAATCTTTTTTTGTAGCGTGGAGTTTGAAACCTTCGTAGTGTGAACGTAAAGACGATCGACGATTATATTTCTGACATCGTAAATCAAGAAGACATTCAGTATAATAAAATAAATGGTGCCTGTTTTGGAGGGTAACAGTTGAAATTTACACCCTTCGGAAAACCATTGTCAACCTCCGCTGACGCATCGGTTGACAGTAGTTTTCCTTGGGATGTCAATTTCAACTGTTACCCTCCAAAATAGGCACCATTTAACCATTTATATACTATCAGGATTATATCAACCACAAAAGCAAACTGTATATTGATAATAATACTGATTCTCTCACCCACGACAGTTGATTGTATATAACTTATTATGAGAATACTCTAACTTACGACCGTGAACTGTATAACAATTAACATCAGACAAATTCACCTACAAAGTGAACTGTATATTACTCATTAGAGAGGTTGAGATCTTAAACTTGTACGCGTACGTGTACTTGTATATATTTTGACGTACACGTACACGTTTTTTTTTTAAATTTGTCTGTTGAGATATTTATGACGTGTAACATGTACGTGTACACCGCGATCGGTGTCTCTGTTTCAACTATTTAGAAGGTATTTTTGTCGTCAGTTAGTAAACAAAACTTGATGAAAATAAGTGCTCGTGAAAGTAAACATCCTATATAATGTATAACAATCACATTTTCACACTTAAATTGGCTAATTTTTATTATTAAAGCTACACGTTTTCACTTACGTGTAGATTCCATTCTACAAGTTTTACGAACGTGTAGCAATCTTGAAGTCACTAAAATTGATGACGTTATACCAAAAATTTAGGTTATTCCCCTACTAGACGTACCCGTACACGTACACGTACATGTTTGAAATCTCAACCTCTCTATTATCAGGATAATATCGCCTACAAAAAAGGCACTTTATCACTTGTGATAAGACCATTTGTTTCCTTTAAAAACATTTTGTAGAGAAGATATTTTGCGATAAATTCATTTTAACATCCAAACAACATTCCAAAATGGACAAATTATGTGTCGTCTGCAGAACAATGTGACATTCATCTTTAAAATAATGAATTTGTTGCAAGATTGTGGGATAAAGATTTAAAGGATAAGTATCTTGCTATTGTCTTAATATTTTTTTTAAACATATTTAAAAGATAACTTTGTCAAAGATAATAGCCCAAAGCTTACAGGTACCAGGGTATTTAAATCACATGACCTGAATATAAGTCTGAATCGATAGCCGATAGGAGGTAGAAGACTGTTTTACGTTAGTTGGATACGCCATGTTGATTTAGCAGGTAAAACACTTTAACAATCTCATGCTTCTGGAATTCTGTGCTTTCTAAAACAAATGTTTCTTTTTCAAGTTTTTTCAACAACTCTGTCTTTATCAAGTTTAAATATTGATACTATGTTTATTCTTTTAATAATTTTGATTATAAATAAAGGTCCTAAAGTGCAGAATGAAATCCTAAAGGGTTGCTCGTAATATGTATTCCCTCCTTTTATTACATTTAACAAATATTTCCCTGATCAATTTGCGCTTTATACTTTCAATATTACAATTTTATCACTTTCACTTCTGAACTGATTACAAATTCTACGTGAGCTGTTCACTTTTCTCTCGTTATCAGTTATAATATTTAATACAAAATATTTCAGGTTTACCTTCATTTTGCGACCAAGACATGCATAATGGACCCCCGAGCCCAAGACATCCTCCTTTGTGACCTTTGTCAAACAGCTGCATTGCAGAGTCACTGTGAACTTTGTCATGTAAATCTCTGTATAGTCTGTGTTGGAAAACATCTCTCTGATTCATCTAAGAGACACAACGTTGTACCATACAATTACAGAACATCGACTCATAACTACCCAAAATGTACAATTCACACTGAGAAACATTGTGAACTTTACTGTGAGAAATGTGACATTCCTCTCTGTTTAATCTGCATCTCATCTGGTAAACATAAAGGACATGATATATCTGATTTTCGTCAAAAACGAAATTATAAAGCAAAGGATTTACAAGAGGAGTTACAAGAATTAGAAAACAGAATCGATCCTTTTTATAAAGAAATAAAATCTGAATTAAACTCTGAAAAAATAAGCGCGGAAATACATTATGAGAAACTGACAACAGCTGTTGCCAAACAAGGAGAAGACTGGCACAAGGAAATTAACATCATAGTCAAGAAACAAAAATCTGAAATTGATGAGATGAAATCTAAACACCTGGATGCTCTGAATAAACAGGAAAAAGAAATTGAAAAAATTATTTCTGATGTAAACCAGAGTATTCTTGATCTGAAAAAAATACTAGATTCCAGTGATGTCTCCCTTAAACCGGCTTACAAATCCAGGAATGCTCAATTCAAATGATTTCCTCCTAAAGTCAAAGTTTCCTTACCAAGTTTCTCTCCTTTTCATATCAACACAGATCAGCTTCATGCAATGTTTGGTTCTTTGTCGGCATTATCCATTACAATGGAAGAAGGTGGTTACACAATGATTACAACAGAAGCTGTATCCTGTCCTCCTGCTAAAACGTTGCTTGTTGAGCCAGAGATCACCACAATCATAAGAACTTCTTCATTTTTGCTACACAGTGTTACCTGTCAAAGTGATGAAGAAATTTGGACACGAGGAGAAGACAAAATCATGAAACTCTACAACCTCCAGAGCAGACTACTGAAGTCAATCCAAACCAAGTCTGGGAACTGGCCAGAAGACATAGCAGTGACAAGAAGTGGAGATTTAGTTTATACTGACCCTGGTACAAGAACTGTAAACATAGTGAAGAATAAACGGATACAGGAATTTATCAAACTACAGGGGTGGAAACCTTATCATGTCTGTAGTACCTCCTCTGATGATATCCTGGTTACCATGGTCAGCGATGATACCTTACAGTCAAAAGTTGTCCGTTACTCTGGCTCAACAGTAAAACAAACCATTCAGTTTGATAGTGAAAGTAAACCTCTGTATTCATTTAACCATATTAAATATATCAGTGAGAACAGGAATCTTGATATATGTGTGGCTGACCATGGAAGCAAAGAATTAGTGGTAGTCAATCAGGCAGGAAAACTTCGATTTAAATATATTGGTCATCCCTGCATTCTCTATTTGAATTCATTTAATCCAGTCGGCATCACAACAGACAGCCAGAGCCAGATCCTGACAGTAGACTTTGGTAACAACTGTATCCACATCCTAGATCAGGACGGACAGTTCCTCCGTTACATTGATAACTGTGATCTAGAGAGTCCGTGGGGTTTATGTGTGGACACTAGAGACAACCTCTTTGTAGCTGAGCGTAGCGAACAAAACGTGATGAAAATCAAATACATGTAGTAGATTCAAAACTTGAGCATTGCTTTGTGAATTAATCATTATGTAAAATAATATTTACATTTTTTCAACTTAACTTTTATACAGTTTTAATTACATATGTGTTTGAGTTAATAAATATTTTATTAAGGATTTGTGGAAAGTGATAGGTTACCAATAAATTCATTCGTTTTTAAGAAGTATAATATATTTTTGATCATTCTTTTTTACAATAATTTGTAAGTTTTTTGATAAAGTGATGTGTCTGTCTTTGTTGAATTGATTTGTTCATGGTTTGTCATATAGGTTTTTAACATTGTTTATTTTATCTGCTTAACTTTAGAACTAATTTCAAAACAAAAACCGCCTGCGTGGTTAGATTTAGGATTGATGACTTATAGCGCAGGTTTCGATTACAATACCCTTTTATTATCTATTATTAACCCATTCAGAAGGTAACTTTGTCAAAGATACCCATATCCCGAATAAAAATTAGGGTATTTAAATCACATGACCTAAATAAACGATAGAGAACCTATAACAGGTAGAAGATTGTACGCTAGCAAGGAATGTCATCTCGAAACTTCTTCTAATTGTAACTGGGACAATACTGTCATATGTTCCTCAAATGCCCCACCCTCCTATCTAAATTAGGTATGTATCTATGTTTCACTGAATAAAGAAAATACTTTGTATTGGACATTTGCAACTTATTTTCTAAAATGTAAGCCAATCAAATTTCAGTGAACGTGCAAGCACCTTTTTTCAAACATAACTATATATATGTACATCATCTGAAAATATCTGGTGATGTAAAGCAACGTTTAAAATTTGATGCTATTCTAATAAAAAAAACTAATCTAAAATGTCCTTTTGTTTTGATTTAACCCCTGCGTAAATTAATCTACCATTATAATCGTAATCAGCACTTATCAAGAAAAAAAATCCTCTCTCTTTAAATTCATTGAAAAATATGTCTGTCAAAATTATTTGTTTGCATGTTTCAAAAGATACGATGATTTCATTATATATTGTATTTAGTATTATTATCCGGAATTCTATGCCGAAATGGAAGACACGGTGGAGGAGAGGTAATTATTAATGCGTTCTATTTTTTGTCGTTAATTTCATACTGTTGTAAATGTATTTGTTGATGACATTGTAGGGCGGTTTGTGTAACAAAAGTATAAAGTGGAGCTTGATCCAAAACTTGTTTTTATATATGTTAGTATACTGATATTCTGATTGACAATATCTACGAGGGTTGTCCGTAAAGTTCGTGGACAAGCTAAAAATTAAATAAAAGTTGGGTCATTGATATCTATTATTAGTATATTTCTAATCCTTGACTGAATGTGAATTGAAAAATTGAAAAATGAAATCAATATCAAATGTTTAATTTCAATTATGGCTTCATAATTAGACTTGGAATTGATACCTGGAACACCGCAAAATTTAAATAAAAAAATTATCCATTCCTTTATGTATTTCATTTGTATCTTGTAAAATTCTGCGGAAATCAGAAAGAATTTTCATTATGAGATTGTCCGAGATTATCACGTCAAATCTGCAAAATTTGAACGTTCAAAGTTTCAAAATGGCTAAGCAATCAAAGTTAGAACATATAAACACAGGATCGAAATTGTTAAAAAAAAATGACGTTTTCGGAATTGGTGCAGCAGTGGCAGGTCAGAGAAAAAAATCTGCATAGACATCGGAAAAACACTTACAGAGACATAATTATACATTCTGTAAACATTCGAGAAAATATAGTTAAAGAAGCGATTCATTAGTTTTGATGTGGCATATTATATTTTCGGACGGAAGTTGGCACGATAAAGATCCCTCCCTGCTCAAAGGCCGTAAGTGCCAAGCAAAGGCCTAAATTTGCAGCCCTTCACCGGCAATGGTGACGTCTCCATATCAGTGAAATATTCTGGAGAGGGACGTTAAACAGTAAACAATCAATCAATTAATCAATCGGACGGAAGGAACAGTTTACAGGATTACATGCGTGATAGATTAACCGCCATTCCGAGAATGCAGTGCTGTAAAAATGAATTTCGTAACGTGGCTTTGTCGTATTTCAGTAAAGAAAACCGCGGCTTGGATAAGGCTGCCCGTAAAATATCAAACTATTTAAACTGAAGTTACTTCTCTGAACTACCGAGATATGACGTCATAATAGAATATGACGTCAAGTCACTGCATACTTGAGGTTACATGACGGGGAAAGTGTCATAATTTTTACACATGGCATGTAAATGTTTTGGGGGCGTTGTTGTTTTAATTCAAGTGCTGGGATTGTTTTTATGCTCAATATGCTTTTATGATATTGAACATTTGAAATATCGATATCCCTTTTCCTTTTGCATGTCCAATATGCACATATTCAAACAATAGCGAAAAATTATGTGTGAAACGCTCCCCGTACACATCTGTAGACAGAATAAAAATTTATGAATCGTGTTTATATTTGACTGGCACAAGTGAGAGACAAGGATAAATTAAAGATTTTCTGCGTGAATCTAAAAGAGAATTATGTCTTCTAACTGAATTTTGCTGAGGGATCGTATGTAGTTTATCCATTTTTGTATAAATCGCGATAAAGAGTGGAACATACCCCTTCTTATGTTGGTAAGTTGAATTTCCTGTAAAATATTTTCTTAAGAAGTAAAAATTAAACCTGCCCCCAGCACTTTTTATGTACCAGAAATCACGATGAATTGATCTCTATAACAAACTTTGCACAATAATTTTGTTTTGCACTTGTGCCGTTTCGATTTTTGTGCAACATTTAAGAATGACATAAATGTTCGTCACGTGATCAACACAGTCATGTGACATCACAGCAATCCTTTATAATGATACCTGATTGAACTATTTTCTCAAGTTGACTGAAATTTCAAACAAGGATAATATTTAAATAATCAAATCTAGCTCAAATTAAATGTATATTTTAACGCAGACAGAGGTTGAGTGATTGCAGGATATGAGACTGGCATTATTAAATATTATTCTACGTATGAAACCTGAACGTTTGTGCACATCTTTATGACTGGTTAAAGCGACATAAGAAACGTATTGAGTTAAACGGGTACTATGTTAAGAAAAGTTTCATGTGCTAGTATTCAGCTTTTGACGTCAGGTAACGTCAAGACTTTTCGTTCTAGTGATCCGGATATGAATTCGCATGTGTCTTTTTGTATCTGATAAAAATATAAGTATTTGTGCTTTGTTTTTGTTGAAAACATATTTATAAATTAAAACGTGAATTTAATGAAAGTATTAAGTTTCATATAAATTATGCTATCAATGATTATCAGTAATTATCAATGTTGTCTACGAACTTAACGGACAACCTCTATGTCGTTTTAGAGACCAGGTCTTCCAACACATTATTTGAGTTCCCATAGCATGAGTACCAATAGGACCCCGTTATTAGTAAACCTATTTTGTATTCATATAAAGTAGAATTTGTGCAAAGTCTTATGCGTAAAAAAGAAGAAAACACTTGCTGTAGCCTGCACATTTAGATATATCGACAACGTATTTTCAAGTAAAAATTGTAATTTCCATGCTTATGTCGATACATGTACGATATTCTGATTAGCCTATGACAAAAGATGCCAAAGAGTCTGACATATTTGTTTCTTATTGAAATGGATATTTTACTTGAAAAAAGATCTTAAAGATTATCTGAAAACCGAGCTCTGTGATGATTTAACTTTTTTATAGTCAACACCCCTTACTTATGACCAAATACACACTCCCTGAAACATTCATTGTCTCAAGCCACGGTCCGGAGTCCGCATATATAGCTCTCTCCTACCCGTGGCTGTTTGATCAGAAAAAGTGTCGTAATCTTGAATATTTACACCTCTCTATTGTGACGTCATATTCAGTCAGGAGCAAGTTTTGTTTCCATTGCAATCGAAATCAACTGATGTCAACAGTATTCAAGAAATATTTTCTAAACTGGGATTGGATATTGAAGGGTCGCGATAAAGTTCATCATCCGACTTTGCTTTACTCGCATTGGTCAATATTCTAATGAGCTACAAAGAATTCTCTCCACAATCACGGCCAGATGGAAGAGGAGCGTACATTTTGGCCGTGGTTTGCGACGATGTGAAACATTCTACTTTCCCATTTTCCATTTGCTCACCATTTGTTCACCGATTGTTCAGCTTGCTATTACCATTCGTTCATTCATTGTTTGCTCTCTGTTCACAGTTTTGTGTTCATCGTGCACTCACGTTCACCCTTCACAAAACGTCCACCGTTCACTCTTCTTTCCGTTTACTCTGCGTTCACCTTGCGTTCAGCGTTAAATTATCGTTCAGTCTTTATTGTCATTCGGAATTCCAAAGGGAAAGGATGTATCATTTTGATTGTAAGGATATGCACGTTTTATGCCCCCTTAAACAAATTCCGGGGGTATATAGTTTTTTCTCGTGTCCGTCTGTCTGTTTAGCTGTTGTCCACAAAAATTTAACCTTGACCATAACTTTTGATTTAGTGGAGCTATGATTTTCATACTTAATATGTGTATTCCTTGTGATAAGATTTTTTTTTTTCGGTACGACAAAATTTGACCTTTTGACCACTGTGAGATCTTTTTCTTTCCCAAAACACACGAAAAAAATCGAAGGAAGATTGTACAATGTCAGATTTGTCAAGGGAAATGATATTCATCAGTGTCTTTGGGGTATCCCTAAAGATGCATATGTTCATGATTTCTTTTTATGGATAAAATATCTAAGACATGCATAAAGGGTAACAGTAAATGCCTTGAAGGGTTGAAACTAATCAAACTATTAAGCATATGTATTGTAAACTTTTCCTACTTTTAGATGGCATGTTGCACTATTTATTGAACGACCCTCATATACTTCCATTATTTTTCATTATTTTATTTGTTCAGAAATATGGAAATCAGATCTAAAAACGATAGGAAAAAAATTCAAATTTGGAAATTTTAAGTGACTTTTTGCCTCCTTTATGTAAGATGGAACTAGATTCCTGCAGACATCCACTGTGTCGAATGATAGGACAAGCATGTGGATTTCACGTGAGACATGTAATCTTGAAGTAGGAAAATAAAAGCCGATGATTACTGTCAAATGGATCTTTATTCATCAAAAAAGATAACTTTAATTGCCAATAATATTTAGAAAAATAATAATAATAAACAAATAACAAGAAATTTTATTTGATACAACAGATATCTGAGAATGGAGGGGGCTCTCTCTCTTAATATTTGTCTCTTCAATAAAAAGTATATTAGCATAATTATTAATTATTGAGTTCTTACAATCAAATCTATTACGAATGATTTGAATGCCCCTTTCCATCATCTTCCTCGAGTATAATCACGGCCGGGAAAAATCTACAAATACATGCATATATGGAAATTTGCAGATCTTTAAGATAAAAAAAAACTCGTGTATGCTAGGGAAACATGTAAATCATTTCTCGGGAAATTTAGACTTTTTAAAGAAAATTAAGTTTAATAATTTACCAAAACCTCGGATAAACGTAAACGATTATTAAACATTGCATAAAGATAAAAGAGTGTCCAACGCAAAACGTAAAACGTGCACAACCATCACAGCTTCACGTGACTTCTATTAATAGCCAAATGTTCTTTAATTAAAAAGCTAACGAAACAATAATACTCCAGAGTTTCATAACTTCTTTCACTAGATAATATAGTCGAGAAACATCCAATATGCATAAAAAGTTCTGCTAAAATCTCACTGTACTTTCAGTAAAATAATTATTACACACATTTGCACGAAACCTTATCCGATATTTTGAATTTAACATTTGAACCGAGATTTTTCATTAAACCATGCATAACTTGGGATTTTAGCAGCACATTCCAAGAATTTTGGAAGGCAAACTTTTCATCTGTACAAATCTTATGTTTTGAAATATCCAGCTTATCGGTGTTCTGATGCAATTATTTTGTCGCAAATGATAGAGGAAAGGGCGGCTAGAATACGTTCATACAATGAAGCTGATTGTCTTCGAAACAGAATATAACCGATGAAATTAAATTAGCATACCTGATTAATTAAATGAACTTTATATTAATTAAACATAATATTCACGATATTTGCCTTTTTACTCCATTTTACATATCTTTGTGCATGCCTTCTTAGCCAAATTCTCTTTACACGACATGTTCAAATCACAAAATATTTGATGTGCACGTATGACGTCATCAGTGGTAAACATAAATATACTTATTCTTTCAACTAATAAAATAATGTGGACTTCAGAAGAGAGAATACTACTTAAGATTGAATCAAATTGTACCACAGTTGTAAAACCATATGATATATATTTCCGTGCAATGGCGATTCCGTGTAAAATAACGATTTTTTTGTATTTACAAAGGATTGTTGATGTATTGCGTAAATACATTCGTATTTAAAAATTTAATACAATAATTTTTTTTGTTGGTTTCATTGTTATCTTTTATTTGAGCAAAATTCTACATGTACAATTATATTTGTAGACATTCGCCGACCTTGATTATACTCGGACAAGATAATGGAAAGAGGAATTCAAATTATTTGTTATAGATTAGATTTTCAGAAATCAATAACTAAAATGCTGTCATAGTTTTATTTAACGACGTTGGCCGCTGATACGTAAACTCTTTAACTTTTTTTTGTCAAGAAAATTTTTAGCTTATACATACATAGCGTAATCAAAATTCAAAAGTAAAATGAGGGTCCATTTGTTCTTGTAGCGCTGCAGTACATTTAAATTGACCTTTTTGCACTGAAATTTTTGTCTTAATCAGAAGTTACATTTTGAAACTTTCCCTCCAATATTTTCATCCAAATAAAGTATGGAACACATTAGATTATAAGTCTATTTTAAAAAAGTCACTTTACCATTCTGACTTAGAAAATGTTTCTAATTGATTCGCATAATTAATCATTTGACCTTTCTGCACTCACAAAATGTGATTCTTCTGGCTTTGAAATTCAATAAGGATTAGAATTATTTTAAAGTCCTAAACTTTTGCTGAGCTTAAGAAGGTAGGTCAAAGTTATCTTAAATATTCAGAAAAAATATCTAAAGTGGTGTCATATGATGTTAATCTTTAGATATTCCTAAAAAGTGTTAATTTTATGTTTCAATTTTACCTAATTTTTCCTGGACTTTTCAGAATATATTTATTATATTTGTCATGATTCGTTGAAAAAATTCAGAAGCAGTATTACACATATCACTGCAAAAACAGCTTTGTGTGCAACCAGCACGGTAAGATAAGAATTTAAATTTTTCTAAAATTTTTCTAAAAATTGATCTTTTTCTTAAAAAAAAACCTTCCGCATTGTAGAATCTAAATTTGATGATACTTAATCAATTTGCATTGTAGAATCTAGATTTGATGATACTTAATCAATTTACATTGTAGAATCTAGATTTGATGATACTTAATCAATTTGCATTGTAGAATCTAGATTTGATGATACTTATAATTGATGCAGAATTTAATAAATAAAGATCAGACCAGAATCAGCTCAAACGCTCAGGATTGAACCTCCTTAATAGGACAAATGAAAGAGAAAGAGGGACGAGTGAGAGAGAGATTCAAGCCCCTCTCCACTCCCAGATATCTGTTGTATCAAATAAAAATTCATATAAACTTTTTCTAAATATTTCTGGCTTTGAAATAACCATTTTTTTTGGAAGATTAACAAATCCATTTGACAGTAAGCACACGAGATCCACGTGCTATGTCTATTTAGAAATGCTATTGTTTAATGACTGTTCTGATGGTCGTTTAAGATTGATTTTCTTGTGTTACAATACACAATAAATATTGATTAAAATATACTGAAAATACTAACTTAGAATTTGATTTCTGGAGAAAAGGCGCCGGGAGGGTTGGGGGCTCTTAATCATACTGAATGGCAAACATATATTTAGTTATTGTGAAGGAAGGAATTTTCCCTCTCTAATAATAAACTTTATATACATAAAGTAGAAAAAAAATATTGTATTACATTTTAAACAGTTGATCTTTTCTAAAATTTGAAATCAGATTATCAATTTAATTCACTCTATAGATATTCAATTTACTGAATATTTTCGTGCATTTTTCTTAGAAACAATTGTTAGAAATAATTAGTCGTGTGTGTATTCTTGTCTTGTGAAAGACTTGGATTATTATATGCATCCACCCATTAACGGTTTGTCGTCTTTTACATTGAAACAAAATGTTGCCATGCTTGAAGTATTAATACACTGCCCTTATTTATAAATTTAATGTTGTAGCATCTTTCTACATACATGTAGGTACTTAATGTATTATTTTCCAGGGAAAATTCATGGATAAAATAATAGCTTAGTTATAATAATAGAAATATTACAATAAAATTACGATTTTTTTACAATGAAATTATTATTCTTCAAACACTATATCTTAGTTATGAAATAAAAAAAAATTCTTACCAGTTAAGTCCTTTCACTTCTGAGTTCCGAATGACAATAAAGACTTAACAATAAGTGAACGGTGAACGCAAGGTGAACGCAAAGTAATCGGAACGAAGAGCGCACGGTTAACGATGACCGCAAAACTGGGAACGGGGATCGAAGGGTGAATGCACGCTGAACGAAGATTAAACGAACGCTGAACGAACGGCGAGCGAACGGAAAAATGGGAAAGTAGAACGTTTCTGGGACTGTACAAACTCATAAAATCATCATTAGTGTGTGATAAACATTTTATATTAAAAGAATCTTTAATACTTATAATAAGGAATAAATAATCAAGCCTTTTATCTATATCGGCATTTTTTTTATTTGCTTCGATATACGAGGGTTGATCCAAAAGTAATGTCACAACTTTGATAAAATTACTAAAAATCACGATAAAACAACAAAATTGTACATGTTGATAACTTTATTAATTTCAAATGAGAGCTGAAAAATTCAAAGAAATATGTTGTATACTTTCCAAAATATTGGATTTTAAACAATGTGTGTTTATGGTAGTCGCCACACCTAAATACAACGTCATATGAGGGATACATTTGTACACGTCGTCATACATTTGAGTGTTTCCCCTTCGTTTCACTAAAAAAATTGTGATTCGCAAACACTTTCACCAATTTCACTTTCTTTAAGAATTCTTGGTACAGTTATACACTCACTCTTTTCATAATTAAGCTATCTGTCAATTTTTTTGGAACAGTAGCATAAGGCAACCTTGAAAATTCACATGTCAATCTATCCGTCTGTGTTTTTTGACAACGTCAGACACCATTGAACGTTTCTGTCCGATCTCCTATCTTTCGGTCTTTTTGTCCTCTGCTAATCATTCAATAACCCATCATCCGCCAAAAATTGCTGAAATCATCTATAAAGAAGTCTCTTATTTACATTCTTTATTCTGGTAGTCTAATTAATTAACGAAACTGTCGCTAGTGATGATTCCATATTTTGAAGCAAAAATGCATTACAACTCGTCGAGTCGTTTTTTCCCCATTTCGTCAACCCCTTTGTTCAATTCAGAGAGTAAAACAACAGTGTTTATAATAACAGATACCAAAAAGTCCATCTAATTTTCAATAAGGACTGGAAAATGACTTGAGTTGTGTCTCTTTAAAAAAAATTAGAGATTTGGTGCTTTTTTGGAATCGTTTAAATGTGTTTGTATATTTCATTCTAAGAAAAAATACACTTGAAAATGTGACGTTCAGTTGTGACGCGGTGACACCCCCTATGCTATATGTTTTAAACATCTATAAAATAAATTTAAATGAACATTATTACATGAAAAATTCAATGTTTATTAGATTTGTATTTGTGCATCTTTTGATATATTGTATTTGGTAATATGACGCCAAATGTAAAAGATATGGACATTGTGACATTACTTTTGGATCAACCCTCGTACATGTATCAATTCTACAATTTCAGGGAGATCAGACCCTACTCCCAGACTGTGCATGTTCTCCTTTTTCAATGAGATTACATGAGGTAGATGCTTAGATAATGTGTTTAATATTAACCTGAAATTAAAGTGAGAAGAACGGAGGTTTCAACAAGTAGACATATTTTTATGTGTTGTTTACCTTCTGTTGTCGATTGACATGATTATTTTGCAGAATTACTCCTATGTATGTTGTATGTAGTACATTAATCACAATAAAGGAGAATTAAAATATGAATGATGGTGATGGTTTTGTTATTGCGATAAAGTATTTGGTATGAGGAAAGGAATTTGGCAGGTTTAAAAAGTTCTTTATTGGGTTTATGCATACATGTATGATTGGTCAGTTTCGTCATTTCTAGCCTTGTGGTTCTTTAGAATTCTAAAACATCAAACTCTTTTTTTTTGCTCTTTTTCCATCATCCCTATTAACTCAAATATAAATCCCAGCAAAATTGTGTAGACAAACACAAATTTATGGCAATAAGATTGATTGTTTTATAACATTAATTTTCACCGAAAATTTTGATGCATTTTTTAATCTAGGGTTAAAAAATCACCCTTTTGGATAGTAATAATGGAACTTATAAACAAGGTTAACTCTCCTTAGAATAATTAAACTATATAAATATTGATAACAGATATATGTATTGACCATGAATAAAGTGTAAATGCCAAATGTATGTGTTAGATTATGTATACTGTAGAAACATAAATCAATATCCAGTCTTAAAGTAACCTAAGTTTGGTACAGGTATTTCATTCACAAAAAATATACATGAACAATCAACAAATGTACAACATTAAAGCATGGAGGGTTTCTATATTAAAAAAGAATGGCATAAATAACTTCTCCGATGATAGCCATATTATTGATGAAGAAAGTGGAGAAATGGTCTTATTCTCAAGCATCTTTTTTGTTCAGGCATTCGGTACATGTGAATAAGATCCAATATCTGAATCAATTATGTTAACGTTGATTACTGAAAATTATATAAGTGTTATTAACATTAACGTCGTATGTTTGGAATCCCACAAAAAGTTCCACGGTTTCGAACATGTAGTATATCGAAGTCTCTATGTAATCTGTTTAGCTAATAATTGTAAACTATTGCTATTACTAAAGTAACGATGTATGAGGATAAACACGAATAAAAGCAAAATGCTTTACAAGATTAAAAAAAATGTGAAAATATACTAACTGATTAATATTTTGTAGTTCTAGCATGACGAGCCTTTTAAAATTACTGTCTATGCTTTGAAGGTTCCTAACTATCACTGCATTTAAGAAGAACACTGTTTTGATTTTTCGTATCAGGCACATAGCATCGTTAACCGATTTTTTGAATACAATACTACATTTCACTTATATCACTTTACCGTAGTAAAAACTGGGGGTGGGGGCACCCAGCCTTTCAATGAACATTTTCAATAGTGCAAGTTGGGATGCTGTAGCCCCCCGGAACCCCTGTTTCTACGTGCATGCGTATGAAAATCGAAGCTATGCAGATGAAAATAAATAAATGGAATTTATGAATTGCAATGCAAGTGTTAGAAACTATGTCATTTGATATTGACGAATTATTTTGCCAAAGACTTTTAAATGTCAATTTGTCAACAAACATGTATTTTAACAATGAAATGTTTTCACGGGTATTAATTTCCTACAAAACCAGCGGGTATTTAAATCCCATGACATGAAGTCAGTTATTCTCAATAAAAAGTGCAAAATTAAAAGTAAAATGCACATAAATACATAATTCACAATCGGAAATAGTTAGGGAAGCCATCTTGTTTTATTACAGAAAGGACAAAATGCATGTACGACTGATTCGATGCAGAAATTACTTTATTAAAGGAAAGAAAGATATATTTCGAAAAATCAAGAGAGCAGGCATAACAAATTAATCTCATGTCTGGCTCTTTAACAGTCAAACCTTTGCTTGCCAGACCAGAACTCATCACCACTATAGACACTGGGTATGAAATGAATAGAGTTACATGTCTCGGTGATAAACACATTTGGACATGTGGAGAAGACAAAGTCATGAAACTTTACAACTTACGTGGGAGAGTATTACAGTCATTTAAAACTGAGCTAGGGGACTTTCCTGGTGACATTGCTGTAACAAGAAGTAGAGATCTACTCTATACTGACCCTGAATCAAAAACTATAAACGTAGTTGAAAATCAACGGAGAAAGGAATCGAAAGAATTTCAAATGTGGAAACCCTACAGTATCTGTAGTACCTCTTCTGGTGACCTCCTGGTTTACATGATTAGTGATTTCCATAAACAATCAAAAGTTGTCCGTTACTCTGATAGCTTCATAGAGAAACAATTAATTCAGTTTGATGGAAAAAGAAAACCCTCTTGTTTTCACTAGGTTTCATTAAATACATCAGTGAGAACAGGAATCTGGATATCTGTGTGGCTGACAATGGAGCAAGTACCGTAGTTGTGATTAATAGGGCTGCAAAACTCAATACGGGATTACAACAGACAGCCAGAGTCAGATCCTAATAGCAGACTGTTACAACAACTGTATCCACATACTAGATCAGGGCGGTCAATTTCTCCGTTACGTACGACTTAAACTAGACCTTCCTTGGGGTTTGTGTGTAGACACAAGAGACAATCTCTTTGTGGCCGAATGGGGCAGTGGTAAAGTTAAGAAAATCAAATACATGCAATAGCTCTTATTTCCATGTGGTGAATTATCATTAGTTTCAAAATCAACCAAAATTCATCGGAACATTCGCTAGAATTGAAAGTTCTAGATGTCATCATAAAGCGGAAAAAGTTAGTTGTGTAATATTAAGATTTGTATATTATTTGTACATTTTGTGAAGACTTATTATATAATAAATTGGAAGAAAAAAACAGTTTCCTTGTTCATCCTTAGCCTGGTCCCCTGTCTCATCCTTGCCAAGGCAGGAGAGCCAGGTGGATTACATTCTATGCCTTCCTTTTATTAGTCAGAACAATGCGCGCTAGATCATGGGTTTTTAAGCCGTTACCGTTAACCACGAAATAAATATCGACGTAACAATGACACATTACGTCAATGACGTAGAAAAATATGACGTCACAATGAACGTCTTCGCCGGAAGCGCAGCCATATTGGACGTCGCAATGGGCTAAGATTCAGGGCAGGTTCGCCCTGAATCCATTGCACTCCATCTGGCCCTAGTGATGCGGAGTTTACGAAGCAAATTAGGGACAGGGAACCAGGCTAGTTCATCCTGATCTCTGGATCGCATTTGAAAGAAATGATTTACTGACATGAATTTGCTGAAATCGTTTCTTGAAACTCAAAATGAAAAAAGACTCA
>PRKT01002373.1:12019-23990 GCA_003671525.1 Saccostrea glomerata | reverse complement strand
GAGTATCAAGTTGGGTCAAGAGTATGGCTTTGGTATCCACAAACAGCATCACAAAAAAACTAGGCTTGGGTTGGACAGGTCCCTTCACAATAACAGAAAAAATAAATGATGCTACTTACACACTTTCTAAAGAGGGGGGAAGATCTTTTAATGCACACGTAGATCACCTTAAGCCGTATCAAGGTGTTGATCTCGATACTGAAGTAATAACCCAGAGAACACAGACCCCAGACATGGAGGAAACCGACCAGAGCAGTGAGCAGGAGACAGAGGCAGAGGATCCTGTGGTTGACAAGGCAGCATCACCAGTTATCACAAGGACAGAAAGAATCGTGAAACCACGAAATATCTTAGACTTAAAAATATGACCGAAAAAAAAAATTAAGATTCTGCGAGATCACGAATCTATAAATTGCTGCCCCATTGTAATAATATATTGAAATAATAATAATGACCTTATTAATATGAATACTTGGAGCATGCAGACATGCACCACTGTTATTACTTATAATGACTAGTATAGACGACTTTCACATTTACAAAAGTTGTTCCCCTTTGTGGGGTCAATCCGGGGTCAACCGGCGTAAGACGCTGTTTTCCCTCTATAACCTTACCAACTTTATGGGTCAGTATCCTAGAAATAAAATCTATATGAATATGCTCATTATGTATTTCATGTTGCCCCATACTCTGGCAATACAGGTACAGATCGAAATTGTCATATAACGTTTGAATTTTAAAAATACTAACAGGTAACTTACAAAGGACAAAGAGGGAAAAATGAGCGTTACGCCGACAACGGGAGATAACTCTTAGGAATGTGAAATTCGTCTATTAACTCATTTGTATAAATGCTGCCAATGATATTTAGAATAGTGTTTTGATTTGATAATGAATAAAAACAACACGTAATTAATAAGATTATTAGAGGTTCCGCAATGTTTTTGGAATTTTAGTTTGCCATGGAGTTCCAGTTTGACTTCAGTGAGTATCAGGAGGAATTGAAAGAGTTTGAAGAGGGTCGGAGACCGCTATTTCCCATATCGGGAATGACCTGTCCGGTAGCAGAATGTGCTGGGGGGGGGGGGGTCTTTTCTAGTTACAGTCAGTTATTGGATCACTTGATAAGCGTTCATAAGGAGTCCAGACGGACACAGGAGGCTTAGTTTTCAGATCATAAGCCCCTGTATATTACAGGGAAATAAATTACTCAGTTCTTAGAAACTACTCCTGGTCCTTAAAACAGGAATACTCTACCAGCCCTGATTAGAATGATATAGACATTAATAGTGTAGCAGTATTTATTTCACCTTCAACATCATACTGACAGTATGATATACCTAATACTTTACTTTTCTTGCTACTACAATGTATTTCACAACCATCCGAATTTAAAGTGATTTGACAGCATTATTTAGGGTACTTATTTTTCTTAATTAATTGAATATTCGAAATTTTCATTATAAAATTTAAAAAAAAGATACGAGATGATTACTTCCTGTAACATAAAAAACAAATCATTTTTTTTTAATTACAGATGCTGACAGTTGCTAAACTGAGAGAGATCAATGGAAATAAACCTTACTCGTACTCACAGCCCCTTACATTGAAGGTGTGTTGAGTTGGTAACATTCGAAAGTATCAAACGGACAATGGAGAAAAAAAGGAATGGAATGCGCCACAGTTAGTCTAGCAGATTCCACAGATGCCATGAAGGGCACTGTCTACGACACTACCAAAATAACATCCCTGAGTCAAGACAACACTGTGATTCTTATGAATTACATCTTCAAGAATGAAAGTGAACCAACTGCTATTGTTACCAAAAACACCAAAGTAATGAAAACAGGAGCCATGGAGGTTCCACATGCAACAATGGAGAAAGGTGCGAGCCACCTGCAATGACTCGTCTCATCAAGGACGTCAAGACATCGCCTGTAAAGTCCCTGGTCTCGGTCAAGGGCAGAATTGTGTCTGTAAGTACCCGTATTAACTTGAAGAACTGTAATTTCAAATTTACTACGCTTACAGATTTTAACATACAATCAGTCATTTTAGCTTAATTTCTATGCAGAATTGCTTTGAAATATTGCATACACATTCTTAATTTCTAAAAAAAAAAATGTTTTATTATATTGTCAACTACAGTGCTATATAAATTTGCATATTCTTATGTCTTTGTCTTATTTTTCTCATTTAAGGAGGATATGACCAAAACCGTGAAGGTGAAGGGAGTGGATTTTTGTATAAAGAGTGTCTCTCTGAAAGATGACACTGACAGTATTAAATTCTCCCTGTGGAGGGACTTGAGTGACTCCTCCATTGTTTGGGAATTACTTATCAATCACAAATGTTGTTGTGACCAGTTTCAATGAGCAGATCTCTGTTTCAAAGACTTATAAGAGTGTTCTTAAAGTAAGTATGTACTACCATTCATGTATTTAATTCATGAACTTGTTTCAAAGGCATGTACATGATTAATCAGTAATACAAGATTATATATGTACAGTAAAACCATATAAGAATTTCAAACATGCTTATAATAATATAAATCTTACAGCAAAGTTATTTTCATTCCTATCATTTAAGAGAGAGAGAGAGAGGGGGGGGGGGGTTAAATGTAGCTAAATTGTCTATCCCTGGCACTTCGTGTCTTTGTCTTATTCCTGTTTAATGTAATTCAACAATAAAAGACACTTACTCTTTCTATTAATATTATACTTTACTGCTTTTTAAAATTCTTACAATTCTAAAACAAAATAATGCTCATTGAGTCTATTTATCTATAGTATATTTCTCTGTTCCAGGAATGTGAGCCGCAAGTAGTAAAGGTTCAGGGATCAGTCATTGGGTTTCAGAAAACAGAACTAAACATCTCCCTCCTCATGACCTTAAAAATGAGTGCCTAACTTACGATGTGCCTCTTGAAATGATGTCCAAAGCATTAGATTGCACTATCGAAAACTTGGAGAGCGAGATTGAAAAGAAACTTCCACTACAGTGCTCTTTCATATGTTTACTGCCAACAAATTTCGCAAGTCCATGTTATACATAATTACCGTAAAGTACTAGTCAATAAACATCGGAATGAATTGAATTTTGACTTCAATTTCTTACAAAGTATCCCAAGATCAAATGGTATGTATTTTCTGCAACACCCCCTTTCAAATTAGTGAAACAAAAAAATTGCCTTTTTAGTCCTTGTAATCTCTTTTGGAGTGTACCTCTGTAATGGAGAATGATTTGAAGCTTTCACTTTGAACAGAAATTGCTTTCACTCTGCCAGGTTTAAGTATAAAAATTTACAAAATTTTTATCCATTGGAACAAACTCTTGTTTGGGTGTTCTGAACCTAACTGTTCTGGTAACTAAAAAGTCAATGATACAAAGAACAAGATGTGTTTGTGAAACAATATGGGCGGCAAAAAAATTCGGAAATAGATTTTTTTTTAGTATTATTGTCACAGTCATGGTCACAAGATCATTGACCTTGGTGTCATTTGATTGATTGATTGCATTTAGTTTAACGTCCTTCTCGAGAATTTTTCACTCATATGGAGACGCTGCCATTTGCCGGCGGATAGCTGCCAATTTTGTCCTTTACACGGCACTTAAGGCCATTGAGCAGGGAGGGATCTTTTTCGTGCCACCACCTACCGCAACTGACTCCTTACTTCGCGACTCTAGAGCAGACGCTCTAACCACTGCGCTACGCGGGCGACCTGTTGTCATTTGAAAGAGTTTGTTTAGTGGAGTATGCACACCAAATATGGAATCTCAATCTCTCGTAGTCCAAAAGTTAAAGTAAGGGTTCGAAAAAAAACCCATATTTAGCATGTAGGTCACACTCAAGGTTACAATGTCATTGACCTTGGTGTCATTTACGAAAACTTGATTATTGGAGTATGAATACCAAATATAGAATCTTTACCTTTCATGGTTCAAAAGTTATGGCGAAGGTAAAAATTTGCAGTTAAAGGGTACTTTTAGCATGTAGGTCACAGTTAAGATCACAAAGTCATTGACCTTGATGTCATTTGAAAAAGCTTAATTAGGGATGTATGCATACCTAATATGAAGTCTATATTTTCCATTGTTAAAAAGTTATGGTAAAGTTAAAGTACGAGACAAACAAACAGACAGACAGGACAAAACAATAAACGCCCTGAATCTATTGATCCTGGCACATAAGTATTCATCTGTAGGCTTCAACATTGTAATTGAGCTGAATTGGAAACTTTAAGTTACTTGAACAAAATTTAATAGATAATAAATGAAAATTCTAATTGAAAATGTTTCATAACCTTCAAACAAGTAAATCGTGATGAATTCAACATCACTGGAAAACAAATACAAAGCATATATTACTTCCCAATAGAATTTCATTGAATATTCATATTTTATTAACTGACCACCTATGACAAAGATGGTGTGTTAATTGAACTTCTTTCATAGCCAAGGTATCTTTAAACAAACTACCAATATCGGTTGGGCTGTGGTCCCCCCTTCTTAAATTTCTGGATCCCCCCATTCCTTATATACCTTTTCAACATTTGCAGCTAAACAAAGGGCCGTTAATTTATAACCTCTCAAAAATTGCCTCTACTTTACAACTGTTATTAAATTGAAAATTAAACAATTGCTTTAAAATTTTACATTATTTCACTTCACCATTCTCCTTTCATTTTCTTCAATCTGTAATTTCAACCCCATACGTCACTTCGATTCAGCACTTTAAGTACTTTGAATGTAAAGTCTTGCGATATCAAATTGTCCAAAAGTTCTGTAGAATT
Source organism: Saccostrea glomerata (assembly GCA_003671525.1). NCBI lineage: Eukaryota > Metazoa > Mollusca > Bivalvia > Ostreida > Ostreidae > Saccostrea > Saccostrea glomerata. The sequence continues at coordinate 19,197 of PRKT01002373.1, read as the reverse complement.
TTTAAGTATTCACATCTGATTTACACCACTTCTTGAATAAATAGTTGCACAGTACGACAATGATTACATCATCCAAATATATCAAACAGATTTCCCTTTGAAGCCCCGTCACCATGAGCCTCTGAAATGTCGCAGGAGCGCAACTCAGTCCAAAAGGCATTTTTGAATTGGTAGACTCCAAAAGGCATTTTCTTAAATTGGTATAGACCTTTAAGAGTAACAAAGGCCGTTTTTGGACGATCCTCTGGTTTGACAGATACTTGCCAATAATCGGAAACCAAGTAAAGGGTCGAAAACCATTTGTTACCTTTCAGACTGCCGAGGAACTCGTCTATGAGAGGAAGAGGATACGCATCCTGAATCGTCAACTTTTTCAGCTTCCGATAATCAACACAAAATCGTGTCGAACCATCCTTCTTCTTTTCAAGTACAACCCCTGCAGCCAAAGGACTGGATGGATGATATCTCAATTATTCTGTCTCTCATTTATTTCCTGCACTTGCTTGTCAACCGTTTCATTGGCATGATATGGGAGACGGCGAGAGGTTCATTTACAGCTTTAGCGTTCCCCACATTAATTTCATGCTCGATAACATTGATGGAGCCCAAGTCCAAATTATCTTTTGCAAAAAGATGACCAAAGCTTTTCAGCATATCAGGAACAGTCTTGACATGATCCTTTGTTAGGTCCTCCTTGCATCGTCCGAGAAGTTCCTCCAGTTGCTCATTGACTTCCGCATCAACTAACTCATGACAATTGTTACTCACCGAAAATATCGGGCTTCTCTGACCCAAGCTTGTGCCCTTGTGAATAAGACAAGGTTTATCAGTGTAATTGAAGACATGAACTGGTACTACTACCGCACCCAGAACCAGAGATTTACCAACTACAGTAGACGACTCTGCAGTATTTTCCTCCACCGGTTCAACCAACACTTTCACGAGAAGGCAGCTGACCACCCTCAGGTACACAAACCTTTCCAGGTATTAAAACCTCTTTGTTCGCAGGAATGGACACCGTGTTCAACATTACCACCCAAAAGCACCCAAAGTGACCTTTTTTCCACGAAAATCTTCATACATCGCGAAATGATATTAATCCCTATCTGGCCAGGTCTGTCAATCCCGTCCTTCGACGGACAATCCTTGACAATTGGAATACCCCTGTCCTCGATGGTGTTGTGGATGGATGGTAAATACACATATGTTTCAATGTACCCAATGTATGGGATTTCTAGTCCATTCGCTGCCTTGAGTCGGAGCCAATTACGATCTGACTGTATATCGAAATTGGTTCTCAAGAATTTATTGAAAAATGATTCAGAAATAGTCGTTACCATCGATCCCGTTTCAAGAATATAAAACACGAACTTGTAGAATGCGTTTTTAAGCAATTAGGAAAATTCGATGTTCTAAAAAAGGGACCTGTCGTTGTTTCGATAGTAAATGACATGCAACTTTCTAAATTAAATATCAAATACATACACGTTTTTACAAAGTCACTTTTTTGAAGTAAATATATTGTGCATGTCGTAATTTATAATGGGAAAAAACATTCTGAATGACAATCTTTTAAATATTTAGAAAACATTTAATTCTGAATAACTTCTCCCACCTCAATCCCCAAACCTATATGTATAGAGCAGTCAAGTCCTCAGGGCTGCAATTACAACACGTGCAAAATACAGGAAACATATACCACTGGGATAGGGTGACTCAGTGTTTCAGAGTTTATATTAACCAAATTAAATTGACGTAATTTTACTGCAATAATACATATCGAAGTTAATAAATATAAACGTTTCAAAATCTTTACACCCCCCTTTAAGATAAACAAAAGATCTGTTTAAGCAGTTCCCATGAATATGACATTAATTAAAATAATTGTCAGATACACAAACAATTAGCAGCAGTTGAATTATTCACAAATATACATAAGAAAATGCCTCTTAGTGGAGTTAGAGGTTACGAGCACTTAACTCCGTTGGAACCCAACTTTAATACCTTGGGCTCATTCACATTTTTTCGATTAAACGCTTACGGATTTTTTCCGTTATATCCTGATTATGACAACGAGCACACGGCGGGTGTGACCGGTCGGCAGGGGGTGCTCCCTCCTCCATGGCACCTGATCCCACCTCTGATGTTGCGGAGGTCCTTGTTTGCTCTGCTCTTATTTTGTATATTGCTTAATGGACGTTGAGATTGAATACTGTTCGTTATTTCCATATCCTTCTTACGACGATTTATTTGTACTCCGCAGCACGAACCTGTTGCCCTTTGTTCGATTCAAACATTTTCGACTGGAATTTTGCAAGCCCGTCAGTGTCAATGCCCTTATCGTCAATCACGATCGGCAATCAGTTCTCGTTCGCCGTAGTACGAATTTGACTTCGGTATCGCCTCATCAGATGCTTTCAGTTTGCACAATGTAAGATCGCGGCTCTCTCGATTTTGCTTGGATTTCTGCCGGTTTCCATATCTTTCGCACAACGTCACCTGTTTTTAATTCAGGCATTTGTCTGATATTTTGGTCGCAATATTGTTTCTGGATTGATGCTCTCTCGCGTAATTTATCTTGAGTTTTATTTCTTGTGTTCGGCTTCAATAATTCTGGTAATACAGGAATTAGAGTTTTCCTTCTTCTTCAAAACATTATTTGAGATTGCGATTCTATATTTCCTTCTATTGGTGTATTTCGCAATTCCAAAAAGCTAACGTTCGGGTCTTTTCTGTTGACTTTGGCCTTCTTCATAATTTACTTCACGGTCTTTATGGTCCGTTCCACCATTCAATTTGACTGAGGATAATGCGATGAACTTGTAGAGTGTTTGAAATCAGAATTCATTGAGAATTTCCTGTATTCTTCGCTTGAAAATTGGGGTCCGTTGTCACTAAAACATTCTCTGGTATCCCTTATCTTAAAAAAATTTCGTTTAATTTCTTGATAACGCTTGAGCTCTTGGTTGATGTAAGTTTCGCTACTTCAAAGAATTTTGAAAAGCAATCCACAATGATAATGTAATTTTCACGTTCCAGCTCGAATAAATTTTTAGCCAAGGACGATCAGGTATTCCATGGTGAAGTAATGGCTCCCTTTGTTGTTTATTTTTAAATTGATTTCATCTTGTAATAAAATCAATTTAAAAATAAACAACAAAGGGAGCCATTAAATTGATTTCATCTTGTAATAGACGTCTCCATATCAGTGAAATATTCTGGAGAGGGACGTTAAACAATATTCCATCATCATCATCATCATCTTGTAATAAGTTCGGTGATAACGGCATTTATTCCTGGCCAAAACAAAATGTCTCCAGCTCGATCCTTGGTCTTTTCCAGCCCCATGTGTGTATTATGCAGTTGTTTTAGAATGCCCGGTCTCAATGAGTCGGGTATGTTGTGTTGGACAATAACCTAACACACGGTTCGTTATATACATTTATTTTTTCTGCTACAAACTACATCCAGCTACACGAGTTACAAGAAACAAACTGTGTCCGCTCTCTATAGGTTCTCACACTCCTTAACTACCATATAATCTATCATGTATATCGATCACCTTTCATTCATTCATTGCAGCCAGCGTGGGAATAGTTTATTTTTCGTCACATATCCATCGTAGTATCCGATTTCATCTCGGCAATTCCGGTAAGGTTTAACAGCTTCCCGGCATTCGACTCTCCGTCATACGGACAACTTGCTTCAGTTGTTGCAGTTTAACATTGTTTGTCGTTTCTGTTTTGAATTTCTCCATCTTTTTTTTCGTATATAGGCAAATATTCCAGGGTATGTCTTTTGAATTCGTCCTTTTTGTTTTCATTCTCGTCGTCCTTCATTGCTGCTCGCCGCCCGCGTGGCACAGTTGTTAGAGCGTCTGCTCTAGAGTAGTACTAGTAAGTCAATCCTTACCTCGCAGGTTTGAATCCCACAGTGGGACGTGGAGACCGGTCTTTCGGTTGAGACCGTATAAACCGACGTCCCGTGTCGCAGTAGGTGCTGGCACGAGAAAGATCCCTCCCTGCTCAATGGCCCTGAGTGCCGAGTATAGGACAAAATTTGCAGCTCTCCACCAGCAAGTGGTGGCTTCTCCATATGAAAAATTCCCGAGAGGGACGTTAAAAAATATACAATCAATCTTCTGTTCTGTTTAAGGTGGCGGCAATATAAAGTTCTTTGCCTGGTTTATACATTACATTTAAATTGTAAACTTGTATGCGTACGATTATTCTTTGGATTTTAGGAGGCGCTGTCTCAAGTGGTTTCTTAAATAAGCTTTCTAATGGTTTATGGTCAGTTTCGATGTTGACGCGTTTCCCATAGATATATTGGTGATATTTCAAGCACCCGAAGACAATAGCAAGTAGTTCTTTTCTATTTGGCTATAGTTTCTTTCGGCTTCATATACCTTAGATAGAAGCAAATGCCATTAAAATCAAATAAAAATGCTTACACTAAATGTGTAAATATTGCTTCCTTGCATCAGATAGCCTTGACCAATATTTTTTGTGCCACAATTGCAGCTACTCTGTAGGTTATGGTTTTTCTAAAGGGACAGTTTTGTTAAAACTTTCGTTTGATTGCGTGCTGCCAAGGTTGGCTAATTTCTGTGAATGTTTCTTTAACTTGTTAAAGATATCTCTTAAGTCTTGCTGCAGAGCTTTATTCTTCGATGGTCGAGCAAATGAGAGTGATGTAAATTGTTTAATTCGATCCCTTTTATGGTGACACCTAGCTTTATCGCATCCTTTATGGTTATCAAAGGGATGACAGGACAGTGCTGTCAATCCTTTCTCAATTCCACTCGGGCTGCCCTGGTTCTGTGAAATCATTTTCTTTAAAAAAAAAATCTTCTCAAGAACGACTGGACTATGAAAGATGAAACTCATGTGGAATCATCCTCAGGTATTGTAGATTCAGGTTTGATCAAATCATGACCCGCGGGGGTAGGGCGGGGCCACAATGGCCGACTTAAGTTTAACATAGAAATATAAAGGGGAATTCTTTTAAAAATCTTCTTCTCAAGAATAACAAAGAAATGACTGATCGTTTTTATATGGACGCATCCTCAGGTAGTGTAGATTCAAGTTTGTTCAAATCAAGATCCCCAGAGGTAGGACAAGGTCACACTGGCCGACCAACGTTTTATATAGAAATATATAGGAAAAGTCTTTAAAAATCTTCTTCTCAAGAACCACTGTGGCAGGAAAGATAAAACTTTTATGGAAACATCCTCAAATTGTGCTCACTCAAGTTTGTTCAAATCATGACCCCCGGGGGTAAGACGGGGCCAGATTGGCCGATCAAAGTTTTACATAGAAATTTATAGGAAAATTCTTTAAAAATCGTGAATGAATATAAATCCATGAATGATCACATTTATATGGAAACATCCTCTAAAGCCCGAGTCAGTACACTAGTGTTGACAATGCTTTATTCCAGTGTGTCATGCACAGCATGGCATCTATACACATACAAATATATTTAGTGAAAGCTATAGAAAACAGAAAAGAATCATAAGGTAACAGCCCTAAATTGATGGACAATAATTATCTCGACATTAAGAATGATGAAATATGGCGCGAATAGGTTCACACGTGTGAAGTACTAGTTTGACATTAACAGCAGATCTACACCAATATTAATCACTGGCATTATCAAATAAATGTAATAATGCAATCATTTATAACAATAAAAGAACAAACTTACCATAATCGAAAATGTTATGAAAAACTGCATGAACAACATGTGCCCTCTGGTGGCAGAGGATAGTTTCGAATGAAGTACCGGTCAAAAAATAGAGAAACATGAGGTTTGCATATTATAGGTAATTTTATAGGTAGAATATTTTTTGGGTGCATTTGGAGGGAATTGGTGGCCTTGTATATTTTATTGAAATATGACACTTTAGTGTCACTACTACTGTATAGGAGATATGGACTAGAAATACGAAACTAAGCTCAAAACTCGCTCTACCGGTATTTCACAAGAAAAGCGGGGTGGGTTCACAGGATGAATTGTAGCTTGAAAACGAGGTCTTGCTGTTCATTGGTATGTACAAATGTTATTCTGCAATTTGTGTGGTAGCTTAGGTCATCAGCACGGGCCTGGAAGCAGATGCGACTGCGGCGAAATAGTGAAAATAGGCTTGATTCACATGAAATTTTGAGATTATCCCTGCGCCATCTTTAGGGCTCATTATGTAAGTTATACATGTTTTATTCCTAAAAGCTTCAAATTTCTTAAGGGACTACATCATCTATTATTACATGTAGAGGGAATTTAAATTTTTTTAATGCACATTTTAAAAGCAGCTCAATATTAAGTAAACCGTCAGTCAAACGTTTTGATTGCTTAGAAACTATCCCTGCCACCTCTGGGGCGGAAGTGCATTAACCCAATTAGTTCGTACTGAAAACGATTAAGTCGTACCAAAAATATTCTTAAACATTACACATCCTCAGGTTGTGTAGATTCACCTTTGAGCAAATTATAATGCTGACCTGAACTAATTTTGTCAATTAACCTGTTCCTCATTTATTCGACTTCAGTTCTTTAATTCTATTATTTTGTGAATTCTTAGCATCATTGTGATAATCTAATTTGCGTAATAACATTGTGGTATACTTGTGAATTAAATATTTATTGGATAGTGAATTAAATATTATTTGCTATCATGTGTCCAACAAGATGTACGTATGAAAACAGCAATATTAATACAATACTATTCAATTACAAGGCATAAATGTATATAACCCCCCTTCTTAAGGCCAACATTTTTAGCTCACCTCGACTTCGTCGAGGTGAGCTTATGCTTTACCCCCGGCGTTGGCGTCGGCGTCCCAGGTTAATGTTTTAGGAGCAAGTCCATACCCAAGTAACTATAAGCCCTACCTGAACCAAACTTGCATGGATGATGCATCTAGGGATGTACACTACAAGACTTGCTTCGGATGCTGGATCTGACCTACATTTTCCAGATGAGTGACCAGGTTAAAGTTTTGGGGGAAGGTTAAAGTTTTTGGAGCAGGTCCATTCCCAAGGAATTATAAGCCCTACCCAGACCAAACTTGCATGGATGATGCATCTAGGGATGTACACTACCAGACTTGCTTCGGATGCTGGATCTGACCTACATTTTCCAGATGAGTGACCAGGTTAAAGTTTTTGGAGCAGGT
>PRKT01002372.1:0-24009 GCA_003671525.1 Saccostrea glomerata | reverse complement strand
CAACCCCAAAAGTGCACTCAGTTGAACCCCCCATCCAGGCGGCTTATACTACTCTGATGTCATTACAACCCATTAATTGTTTGGACATTTCACATAAAATTTATGATAAAAGTTCATAAAACTCACAGAATGGGGCTAAAACTGCAAATTTTACGGTATAATTGTGTAATGCCACATGAGTGAATTAACAGCATTTTAAGATGACAAATTTTCATATCAAAGTTTAAGTTACACTTAGGTTAAAAAAAAAAAAACCGTAATCTTCGTGGTTGCGCCGCCTGGACATAAAATTGCTTTCAAAATTATGAACAATTTATTCATAAAGATAATTAATGATGCATATAGTATTATATGAAGAAATAAGATGTTGCTAATTAAACGTTAAAAAATTCATTGATATATCTTAAGCGGTTTTAATTTTATGGCACTAGTCCAAGAACTTTTCGAACAACCCTCGTATGCTGTATTTCAAAGAATATAAACGTATATGTTGTATGTTGATTCAAAATTTCTACACGTTTAAAGGAAAGCTACGTTCCTTTGAATTTGAATAAAAATACTTTAGTTTAAACTGAAGTATTTTTTCAAGGTAAAGCCATGCAGCCTTTCATTTACTGTCCTTATAACGAAACATTTAAAAAATATGACGTAGCAGAATGACGTAGCACAACGTTACGTCATAATAGTGGTGAACTAAAATGTTTGAGAAACACAAAAGTAAAAACTATAAGGATGAAACATTTGGAAATAACGAAAGTTGAAACAGTAATAAGGGAAAAGAGCATTATGTTACCCGAACGAAGTTTAGGAACATATTGTTTTACTCTCTTTTATTTTTTCCTACCGGTTACGGTAACCTAGTGATAGATCATTCGCTTCGTCATGGCGACGCCCAGGTTTTATTCTCAATCGCAACGCCGTGTCCAACAGAAGACGTAACTAGTTCGGCGACCGTTACAGATGTTCCCCAAATACTCCCCAACTCCCCTTTTGTGCCAATTTCCTTTTTAAAAAAAAATTAATATGCTCAGTATCGCAGGATTTCATAGAAGAATTTTAAAAGTGACAATGATATCAACTTTTTTGTCATTTAACGCATTGCACGCAAACGCACGTGTATGCAAATGCAAAGTGATCATTGCAAGTTATCTAAACTATTAGCATATCTTTATATTCCAAGAATCAAACCGTTCACGGTAGCTCAGTCGGTAGAGCGCTCGCTCCGTGATCGGGAGGTCGTGAGTTCGTATCTTGGCCGAGACTGACCTAGTCGTTAAAATGGGTAGCAACTGTTCCTTCGACATGCGCTCGGAAACTTTGAAGTGAAAGTTGCGGCTCCTTCGGATAAGACCTTAAAAACCGAGGCTCCGTGTCAGCGGCAGGCCTTGGCACGATAAAGATCCCTCACTGCTCAATGGCCCTGAGTGCCGAGTAAAGGTCAAAATTTGAAGCCCTTCACCGGCATACGGTGACGTCTCCATATGAGTGAAAAATTCTCGAGAGAGACGTTAAAAAATATACAATCAATCAATTTATCAATCCAAGAATCAATAAAGTTATAAAAAAAAATCAATGTTACCGTTTTTCAAATATATTGTTTATTTTACGCATTACGCTCGATCAGGTACATGCAAGCACGTCCTTGCATTCAATTTTGATAGTAGTATCATGTAGGAATTTATTATAACTATTCATATTCTAAATTTCATCTTGTTTTGTTGAGAAACAAGAAAGTTATAAGCATTTAAATTTTCAGCCAATCAGATTGCAGCACACGTGGATTTACGTGCTTTCATGATAATTCATATATATCATGCTGTACATCAGGGTTAGGGTTAGAGTATAACTATGTTCAAAATTTCAAAGGATTATTAATAACATAATACAAGAAAGAAATTGAGACTTAAGTTTCAGCCAATGAGGGCGAAGCGCTATTTTGATCATGTCGTCTTGTTGATACTTCTAATATATCCATGCGTTGTGAGTTTCAAAAATCCCATCAAGAAATAGAAAAGTCTTAATCCATTTTATTGGTAATTTCACATCTTGCGCGTGCGCGCTTTTGCCACCACACGTGCATGTACCTGCTTTCGTGAAAATTTTATATATCATGCTGTAGATCTTCATAATGTGTGACTAAGCTCAAAATTTCAAATGATTTTGACGTAAAACAAGAAAGATATTCATACTTTAGTTTCAGCCAATCAGAGCGAAATGCACGTGCATGCGCGTGAGATCTTGCTATATTGACAATGTCATCTTGTTTATACTACAAATATATCCTAACATTATGAGTTTCAAAATATTTCATCAAAAAATAGAAAAATAGGTCATTTCACGTGTTGCACGTGCGCGGTCTTGCAAGCACGTGCGGGCAAAATGACCTTCGTTTGCCAAATCTACATAACATGCCTACTGACACTAAAAAGGTTTCACCTAAGTCGGATGTGAAGTTTACAAGATGACTCGTGGAGAAAATTTTCCTAGGAAGAAAAATGATAATAGTAACTAGATGCGATCTCGTTGCGAGCAGTCCGATATCTGATGGAATAAGACCTGTGTTTGGAAAATTCCATTGATAGGATAAAAAATGTCAAAAAGGCACAAGAATTCTTCAAAATATGTTTAAAAACACAAAAAATGTAGGATCTATCAATTCCAATCAACTTCCAGTTCTTATTTTACTTCCGGTGCGACCGCATGTGCATGTAGTAGTCATCCCTGAAAGTTTCGATGGAAAATAATCATTTATACACAACTTCCGGTTTGAACAAACCGTGCTTCCGGTGGAAATATTAAGATGCTACACATTCTTTAAATCTCTATAATGAACAAATACATTCATTAGAAAATGAAAAAAAAAAAACGCTATGCATGTATTTCAACTACATGTACTTCCGATTTACAACGGAAGTGTCGACGGAAAAAATTAAAAATTTAAAAATTAAAAGTATGCATATTGTTGGGAACATTATTTTGACCATCTTTTGTTCAACATTGCTTATCAAAATATTCACGCTTTTCGAGATATAGAACGTAAAAGATTTAGCATTCTAGCCCCCTGTGACAATTTATTACGTAACATATGATCACATTTTTAGTATATATTGTTGCAAATCGTTAAGTTGAATGTCTTTGCTTTAGTAATGTTTCACAAAATGTTGATTATTAATGAGTTAAAGACAAGAGACTTTTGGCCCCTCTATGCCCCTAATTTGAAGGGCTAACCCCATTTTCTTGAAATCAAATGAAAGATCTTACTATATTGCACATTTTTTTTTACTTATATCTCTTAACAAAATATTACAAGTAAAAAGATATAAAAGAAAACGTACTATCAATTTTTGCAGGATGCGTATGAGCCTATTTTTCGAGCCCAGGAGAGCGCCGATGCCTTTTTACCTAGAAAAGTCTATATGCAAAATGTCACATTTACTATCCTTCCTCTACCTTCACTGAAAATATTAAGTCAGAGCTGATCAATATGACTTTTGTTAGATAGATTGGTCACTATGTACATAATTAGTACTTGTATATATATTGTACATATTTTTTTCATTAGTATTTTGTGGTATATTTTAGATTGCACTATCACTTAAGATGACTCTACATATAGCCTCTATTAATGTTAACGGGCTACGAGATAAGAAAAAGAGAATGTGTATTTTTTCATGGTTGAGTAAACGCAAATACGATATAATTTGTTTACAAGAAACACATGGGACAGATAAAGAAACACAAAAGTGGGAAAATGAATGGAAAACATTTACAGGGTCAAACTCTATTTGGAATAATTGGTCTAGCGAATCACGGGGTGTGGGGGTGTTGTTTATGATCAAGAAGCCCGAATTTAAAATCACAAAAACTATTTCTGACAGAGAAGGAAGGGACATAACTGTTAGCATAAAAAATAATGACTTTACACTAGACATAAAGTGTTTTTACACACCGAATAACGGAGTTGATAGAAAGCAGTATTTTAACTCACTAAAATTTGATGAATTAGCTCATCATAAAATTATATGCGGTGACTTTAATTGCACTCAAAACAAACAGCTTGATAGGCATCCCGTGCCCCTACGAAAAGATATTGCAGTATCAGAACTTAATGATTTAATTAAACGATGTGAAATGCAGGATATCTGGAGAGAACGAAACCCGGAAAAACGATGTTACACATTTCATAGGGGCAATTCAAAATCAAGAATAGATTATTTCCTTACAAGTGAAAATATACTACACAAAATAAACAATTGTGCTATTGTCCATTTCCCATTTAGCGATCACGATTTGATAACATTAAAACTACAATTAGATAATATCCAAAGAGGCCCAGGGTTATGGACAATGAATCATAAAACATTAACAAACGACGTCTTCCGAAAAACATTTGTTGAATTCTGGGAAAATTACAAGAAAAGCTTAGTTAACTGTCAGGATATTCTATACTGGTGGGACTTAACTAAATATAAGATAAATATATTTATAATTGGTATCGGAAACACGTGGTGTTGTTTGTTTACTTGTTTAGAAAGTATTTATAGTATCTAAGATTTGATTGGATTTTAACGATTGATCTGAGTTCAAATGAAATCGTGCGGAACAGGTAGTTTACCTGTGTCCAGGTATTAAGAATTAGAAGTTATTCGAGGTTTCGCTGCGCTTAGTGCAACAAGTCCCCGCCCACTCACCCTACTTTATAATGTATATATCTGATATGATTTAATATTTTCGTTTTTTATTTTGTAGAATGTTGTTTCAAAAAAGAATATTATTTGTAAAATCTATGTGTAATAAATGTCTGTTGCACAGACGCAGGCGATGCCGTTCCTAAACAAGTGTTGGAGTTTTGAATTTATAACTGGTGAACTGGTGAAATAGAACATAAAAACATTGTGTATTGAGATGTCAAAAAAATTAAATGTTAATAAACAAAAAACTAGAGAAATTAGAAAAAGAATTAGAAGAGATTAAAAACAATCCTATGACAAATAAAAAGTATCAAAATGACCTAGAGCAAAAAATAAAAGGAATCTATATAGATAAGACAGAAGCGGCAATAATACGATCGAAATGTAGATGGTTTAAAGAAGGAGAAGCTCCTTCGAAATATTTCTTTCAATTAGAAAAGAGTAATGGAGAGAAAAAATTGTGGAATAGAATAAAAACAGAAAGTGGTACCTACAAAACTGACATTGATTCAATCATCGAAGAGCAAATTAATTCTTATTACAAATTATTAAATACGGAAGGTTGGGATAGTGAAAGTGGGGAACTATTATTAGCGGAAGTACAATGTAAATTAGACGATTGTGATGTAAACATGCTCGATAGTGATATAAGTGATCAAGAAATATATCAAGCAGTGATGTCATTAAAGCCAAATAAATCTCCCGGTGAAGATGGGATTTTATCAACTTTTTATCAGATATACTGGGATATAATTAAAAATGAATTTTCAAAAGTTATAAAACACATTTTTCATAGGGCCGCACTTTGAGACTCGCAAACAAAAGGAGTCATTTCATTAATACATAAAGGGAATGAAAGAGAAAATATAAAAAATTGGAGACCCTTAACAATGCTGAACAATGATTATAAAATTATAGCTAAAATACTCGCCGAGAGATTAAAAAAAGTTCTACCGAAATAAATTCACCCAGACCAAAAAGGATTTGTTAAAGGCAGAAACATAAGTGATGCAAATAGATTGATTATGCTGATAATGAAGATTTAGAAGGAGCAATTATATTTCTAGATCAACAAAAAGCGTTCGATAGAATTGAATGGGGTTGGGTAGAAGCAACATTAAAAAGATTTTACTTTGGTAAAAAATATTGCGATTGGATAAAAATGCTTCTTATTAAATCAAAAACATGCATTAAAACTAATGGATTTGTATCTAAATACTTTCCAATCTCAAGATCGGCAAGACAAGGTTGCCCTATTGCTCCATTGCTATATGTTCTTCAAATAGAGCCTATGGCCTGTGCTATTAGACACAATCCGCAGATAAAGGGTATTTTAAATCCTAATAAAGATAAAAAAAAATAGAATGTAAAATAAATATGTTCGCAGACGATACACAACTTTTTTAATAAGGACGAAGAATCTATAATACATTCCTTCAATGTGTTAGAAATATATGAAAAAGCCTCTGGGGCAAAAATCAATTTCTCGAAAACAAAGGGCCTGTTTATAGGCAAATCACAAGGTAAAACACCAAAATTTAAAAAAGATACAGTGGATAAAAACTTATATTAAAAATTTGGGGGTAAATCATGGATATGGTATTGATACTAATGCAATATGGTTGAAAAAAAAATAGAAAAAATAAAGAACAGCTTGCATGTCTGGAAAACTAGGAACCTTACATTCAAAGGGAAAACTTTGATGATAAAAAAATTAATAATTCCAATTATGGCTATGAAATCGAAATGAGGGGAATACCTGATATATATGCAAAACAAATAAATGACATTGTCTGGTCTTTTATTTGGGATAATCAATTGAATAAAATTGACAGAAACGTGTGCTGCTTAAGCAAGAACGAAGGAGGAATGAACATGATGAATTCATTTAATTTTATAAAAAGTAAACAAATAAAAACAATTTATAAAATCATGCATTCAAAGTTAGAAACATAGAATGCTATTGGTAAAAACTGGTTACAGAGTAAAGATATATATTCAAGTCAAGAATATTTCTTATGCACTTGTTCAGATTTATCTCCAATTTCCTTAAATAACATGTCTAGTTTTTTATAAGAAAGCACTCATCGCATATAGCGAATTTCAGTCAAAATTTGTGCAAGAAAATCGAGAGGAAATACTTAACCTCTCACTCTTTGGTAATAAATTTATACAATTCCAAGGGAAAAGCCTATATGTGGAATCATTTATCAAAAGTGGTTAATTAAAAATTAAAGACATTTGGAATGATGCGGAAAATAGTTTTAAATATAACGACACCATTTTTAATAAATTAGTAGACAAAAGATTTTGGATATTTGAATATAGTAAAATAAAATCAGCCATTCCTAAACTGTTTTATCCAATACTGAAAAGAAACAGTTCAGTATCAAATAGCGAAACAAAACTCCCTTATAAATTGAATAATAATTTACTCATAAAAAGATATACTAATAAAGTGGAAACCTTTGAAGATATCAAGTTTAAGAACATAGAAAAAATATTAAACAAGACAATAATTCCAAAATGTCAAGAAAAATGGGAAAATATTTACCAAAATAACATACAGTGGAACTTAGTTTGGGACATTATTTCAAAAATGTAAGTTGAAAATAAAATTCAAGAATTTCAATGGAAATGCGTACATAATATATTATATACTGAAGATAAATTATGTAAAATCGGACTATCCAATGGTTTATGCAACCTATGTAAAAAATCATAAAGAAAATTAACAACACCTCTTTTTCCATTGCACAAAAATTCAATCAACACTTAAATTACTAGAAGATATAATTGAAAATGTGCTGCAACTACGAGGGGTTATCAAAAAGTTCGTGGACTGGCGCCATAAAATTAAAACCGCTTTAGGTACATCAATGAATTTTTAACTATCTGGTAAGCATCATCTTCTCTATATATAGAATAAACCGCAGATCATAAATTTTATTTTTAAATAAATTAGTAATGTTTTTGTAAGCTATGGTATGTCCAGGCGGCGCAACCTCGAATACGGTGTTTTTTCGACCGAAGCATAACAAAGAAAAACTCTCTTGATATGAACATTCGACATCCAAAAATCTAATTCAGGTATATGTTGGGACACTATTGCTTCATAAAATACGAAGTTTTCAATTCATTCTGAAAGTTTTAAGAAAATTAATCGTAAATTTGACATGGTGGGTCCAAAAAATAAGTCCTTGAAAATGACGTCAAAAGGGGGGAGGGGTTTCATTTTCCAACATTCTATAAAGTTTTGGCCCTAAAAAAAGTGGTATAGACCTAGGAAATGTTTAAACTGGCTATGGAGAAATTAAATGCATCCAGAGCACTTGTTTTTTTTAATGCAAAAGAGGTTCAGAGAGAAAAGGGATGCACAGTTAATGTCGATTTTTAGTCAAGGTGTGAAAAATCATTCACGTCAAAAAATGACGTTGGTCATATGTTGTAGATATTAAACTCCCAAAAGCAAAATATGCTAGCACAATCGAGCAAGGATCTCTCCCAATGTATCAATCCATTTGCAATATTATATGCATTTAAAGCCACTGTTCCTGACATTGTAAAGTCATTAAAACAAGACGGGTTTAAGCCCTTACTCAACTCCAGGGAATCTCATCAAATTAAGTGTATGAGGTAGAAGAAGCGGACATTGAAAGATATTGACGTTGTGGGACGTCATGAAACTAAACGGCGACGGCGCCGGGTAACCATATAATGTCTTTTTTATTTTATCATATTTTTGCAAAAAATGAACGAATCAAGCTCAAATATTCAACATTTCTTTATTTTTTTTTTGCTTTACGTCCCTTATAAATTTTTAAAGTATAGACTACATAGTACTAATTTTATAGCCTCAGTCCACGAACTTTTTGATAACCCCTCGTAAATGGAACTTTACAAATTTACCAACAAACAAAAACATTAGGCTACTTGAAGGAACCGCAAACCCAAATAAACGTTGTTAACATTTTAATATGTATTTATAAATGGGTCATATGGAAAACAAGAAATAAAATTAAATATGAGAATTAAAGAATAACTGACTTCAGTATTAAAAATGCATTCAAAAATGAAATGAAATCGAATTTTTCACTTTTACAATCACATGATTTGACAAATTTCAAAGAGAAAATAAATAATGTATTTCAAAATTCCTTGTGATTCTAATACTAGTATATGCTCCCGTGATAAACTATATATACCAATACATGTATTCACATTTTAAATCCACTATAAGACACAATATTTTTTTGCTATGTTATTTTTCATGTATCTGGAAATTTTATGTTTAAAATATAATTAAAATTATGTACGTGAGGAAAAAATATTCATGTCTTTGTAAAATTCATTCATTCTGATGTGTTTTTTGTAATCTAATTTTATTATCACAAAACTCTGCATATTGATCCTGTTTTTAAGATGTAAAACATAAAAAGACCAGTATTTTAGGGTGACCTGGCCCTAAATACTAGTTACAGTGAGATTGATATAGACTTTCTTCTTCTTCTTTTTTTTTACACAATCTCCACTGCAACAAGTGTCATGCTTTTATTGGTGTTAAACGAATACTTTGTTTTTATATATATAAATGGTAAAAATTTCCTTTGAGATATTTATGTATATGTATGAAAATGAAGTAAATAATTATATATTAGTATAATGTGAAAAATTCTGTGTTCAAATATTGGAAATATATTAAATAATATTATATCGATCCAGGGAGCTCCTGGCATCCCTGGTGAAGTATTACTAGAGGGCTTCTGCGGAAGTTTTGCCTCACTGTTATGTTGTACATTATTGAATAAATGATTTGAAAAAAAAACATCAAGTCGATATCTTAAGTCGTTTAGAAAAAGATCTCAGGACAAGCCGACCCTCTAAAAATCAGAAAATCGTCCATATCTCACGACCGGAAGCGACGTCATCAACGACGAAAATTTTCGACAAGGTTCAGATCTGAAAGTTTGGTGAAAATCGGGCGAGCCGTTTTCGAGAAATCGCTTGCACAAATTCGGTAAGCAAAAAATTTATAATAATAGGGAAAAAGAAACCAAACGAAAACAATGAGGTCTTCCGTTGGAGACGAAAGACCTTAATAAGAAACAGAGTAAAAACAATATGTTCTGAGTGCCAAGTATAGGTCTAAAGAACTATATGCGGTATACTGCATATCTTTGCCCCCACAAAAGTCAAATTTTGAAAAATTCTTGAAATATGCTGAATTTTATAAATTGTTTGAAGAATATAAATTAATAAACGGAACATATAATAGTTTCAAAGTAGTTTATCAAAAATCTTTGTTTTTATGACGTCACAAACTATACTCTTCATATAAGTATAGCTCAGTTTTGAATTAATATTTCCTCGATTAATACACAGCAAAGCCAATCATGTAAGAATTAACTAGATGCCATCAGAATTGTCAGAAAAGGGGTTCACTGATGGAGTCACTAATTTGTTTTCTTTACTTCTTTTATAAAACAATTTGATGTTGTGAATAATTTTTTCAAAGGGTGTTGGGCTTTAATTGACCAAATACTCTCCAAAATATCTAATAAATATTGAAAACAAGGGATGAAGAATGTTTTTCTGTTTTTATTAGAAAAAAACGTACTTTAATAGTATTCATTAATTATATTTTGATAGTTGTTGTTTTCAGAAAAAAAAAACAAAAGACAATATTTTATTAAGATTTTCTGCATCGTTACATCCAAAATAGGCTTTTACACGAGGAAATAAGTGCTTTAATATAAAGCGCTAATTAATAAAATCTTTAAAAAATATCTCTCATCCATTGTTTACAATACTAATACAAGATCAATCGGATGAGATCATTTTTGAAGTAAGCTTTCGTTTGCTTTAATGTTATATGTTTGCCTTTTCTGCATGTGAAAAAAAATAAAAGATCGTGAAATATACTGAAACGCAACTACATGTAGCAGTAATCTACAAATATTTGAATTTTTTATCTAATGATTTTCAAAAATGAATCTATTAAGGTTAAACTTACTTTTCAAAACAAGACATTTGATAAAAAATGTAATATGATTATCTTTTAACTTTAAAAGATACCATATGCCTGTTAACACCCCCTCCCAGACATTCAATTAAAGCATGCAAGACCGCCCTACACAACAATTGCAGCTTAATTTCTACGATGCAATAGGTTCACCAATATAAAGATCTGAGCAAAGGAAATATTTTTTATCATTTTAAATGCCTGCTTTTCAAATTAATTAATTAGAAATTATTAGAGTTCCATCAAGTTTTGAGCTTCCTTTGGCAATCGGTAACGTTGTTATTTTTTGGCAAACTGAAAAGTTTGTTCAAAATTAAGTGTTTGAATGATGACTTATCATTAGTATGCCATTTGGAAGTATTTTTCATTATTCTATTGCATTAGAATGCTTAATAACTACTTGTTTGACATATCATTCATTAGCTATATGTATTCATTAAGATATAGAGTTAACTTTATTTGGCAACCAATTCGCTACAGATTACAATAAAATATAAAGTCATTTATAAGATGGATAAAAAATAGAATTTTTTGCATTATAAAAATTTAAGCTATTCCTAATACATTCTTAAATTAGACGTCCACCAGAAAATATTTCAAAAAAAAAAATTTCAATTTTTTTTCAAGATTTTTTTTTACATTATGAAATTCCATGCAACAGGTGTTACCCTCGAAATGTACAATACCCACACAGATTCTCAAATTTAGTAAAAAAAAAATACAAGAAATGAAGCATGCTTGCATATACGATCTGATTTTCAGTCAAAAACAATGTTTTTTCAATTAAAACTTTTGCTACATGTAATCAATTAATTCTATATTCAATTCAATGACGTGTTTAGTAGAAAAAAATCGGTAGGCAATTGTTTGCAAAATCATACAATGTTGGTGTTGACTTTTTTGTGTGCAGTTGGTATACAATTAGAAAGGATCTTATTTTCCTGATAGGAATTACATGTTGAAACATGAAGTCGGGCTGTTTTCTGTAGAATATGACTTGATTTTTTGAGATAAAAAGCAAGAGTTGATAGTCACAGATACAGGATTTCTTTAAGGTCGCAAAAACACTAATGCAAGAATAATGGCAATCAGCAAAGTAACAGCAATCATGAAGAGCATATGCATATTGTCAATTCCTTTCAATGCGGCAACCATTTTGTAGACCAATTCAATAACTCTTTCTTTTGAGGATTCAGGACTCGTATGAAAATCAACATTCTGAACAACGGGATCCAAAACCTATAAAAAGTATAAATGCTACATTACACAAAAGCCTAGTTGCAATTCTATAGTCATATGTAATTACAATTCTCACTTGCCTTTAAGAAAATATTTTTAGTCACCAATTTTCTTATTGCCTTGGATTTGCTAAAGGTATGCAAGATGTTCCTTAACACAAAAAGGACGTATTTATCTTTTGAACTGGAGATTAACTTTTTTTAGAGGACCATGACACACGGTCGTTCATTTGTAAGGTGCATACAAAAATGGATGAAATGGATGAATTAATCATGAAATTTTGAAAAGGTATAGAATCACATGAAAATTAAGCATAACGATTTTATTAAAATCAATATCCAAACATCCTTGCCTGTATCAGAAACTTGTGAACAGGGTTGTCTAATTCAGGGTAATGTGTCTTTATCCTTTGTTGAATTTCGTCAATGTTCTCATCACAGTAGTTTGTACAATGAAAATAGTTTAATTTAGACAATCCAAGGGTTGTTTTAAAGTTCATCTCTATCTGTTTTAATTCTTCTCCTTCTTCTTGGCATAGATCTTTCTTCGTTAATACACCGAAGACTGGTATATCTGTTTAAATATAATTAAAAATAAGTGAGTGAATGCTTTTGCGGGAAAGTCATGGAATGTGTACCTGTACATATTGTCAATTTGTATATATTGTCGTCAATTTTGTGCAAATCACGATCCCCATGGTAAGGGTAGAACCATAATGACTGATCAAAGTTTTACATAGGAAAAGATACAAAACATTCTTTAAGATCTTCCCAAAAAACAACGACACCATATCAACCCATGTTTATACGGAAGCATTCTCGGGTTGTGCAAATTCAAGTATCTTAAAATAATGACTGCGGGCGTCTTATGATTGAGCCACAACCGTTAAAGCATTTCATCTCAGAAACACCGACTAATCATAAAAGTTATACAGAAATTGATGTGTGATCACTATCTTGCATTGTCTTGTGACATTCACTGATGAATGACAATGTGAGGGAAGGTATAGCTTATCGCCATTGACAATATGTACAGGACGACAAAATGTCGCAATCAAGCTGCTTAAAAACGGACACGAGACAAGTCAGTGTAATTTTCACACCAATCCCCCAACCTACCAAAACAAATATCAAAATAGTCTTTATGCCCCAATACTTGTGGGTCGATAACATTTGCCATGCGGGTAAGCACATACGTAATGTCGCCGAGGAAAAAAACGACAATATATACCATCAAAGAGCTCTAAATCTTGCTCGATTTTTACGATATTTTAAATGTAAAAAGTTTCAATAATTATCTCACAATATGTGCAAAGAGAGGATGGTTGTATCTTAGATAGTTGGTCATCGAATTTTATTTTGACTTTGATATTGAATACTGTTCTTTATTTTCACATCTTTCTCACTAAGGGATTGTATCAGTGAAATTAGATTTGACCGTCTTAGATTAAAGACAAGGTCATGTCAAGATCATCGCATTTTTTCTAGACATAAATAATGACTGTTGTGAATTATGTGATCCCAACTTGTGTTTCAAAAAATTGACATTTTTTTCTTTTTGTATGAACTCAGACAGGGAGGTGAAAAAAAATATATATGTTGCTTATAGATAAAAAGAATGTTTAAACACTCATACGGTCACTTTCATACTTTTGTAACACTTTTTGCATACAACATTACAAAATACTTGATTTGAACCTCCTATTCTCCGAAGAACTTTTAATACAGCTTGCATTAGATGAAGTGGTAAGCTAGGCTTTGCAGCTGAAGCAATAAAAATAATTCTGTCGATCTTCTTGCATTCTGACGTTTTTGCATACTTCTTTTCCGTATACTGCATTCCAAGTTTTCTTAAATACAAAAATATTAAAGCATAGGATTTTAAAGTTTAACTGTATTTTTTTTTTAAATGTCTCTGAAACAAAAATGGATTATAATCACCTGATATTTTCTGCAACTTTTTCAAGAGACACATTGGAAGGAATTTTCCCATAGAATATTAATTCTAAAAGCTCCATTGTGATGTCGTCATTGAAATTTTGAAACCCAGATATGTCCATAAAGTTTGGAAAATTATAATCCTGGAGTGATTTGTCAGCAGTGGATATATATTCCTCTCTGAGGATCCTATAGTGTTAAATATGATGTTTTCATGATATAAATCACTTACATGTTCTTTAACAGGAAACGTATTTCATATATAGTAAGTAATACATTTTATATTATTATTATTATTTTATTAATTTATAAAGCGCAAAATCACATATATTTTCTTTGCGCTCTACAATGGTTTTGGCAACATTTAATAACAATATATCAATGAATACGTATAAAATTGTTATGGAAAGTAAATGATCGATGAAACAAAGAAAGACCTTATACAAAACACAGTAGTAAGATGAAATTGGTTAACTCATAAGGCAAACTAAAAAGAAAATAAAAAACTGATACACAGAGTTCACGATAGATTACACATGGAGTCCTTGATGTTGTGCTGGAATATTAATCATTTTTCTTTTAATTTCAATTTTATTTATCCATTTCTAGTCGTAACAATTTCAAGAAATATGCTTTTCAACTACTATATTTTTAAGAATGCTTCCTAGAATTATTAAGTGTGACAATCGTTAATTGATAGATAAAAAATTTATCAAAATGCATTACCGAACTACACGACGGGTGACTGCTTCTCCAGATTCCCCGAAATTTCCAGTGCTTGTCCACTGTCGATACTTTCCAGTTATGCTTGTTATCATAGTGTTTATAAAAGAGGACTTTCCAGCTCCTGGTGTTCCAATCACAGCCACGTTAAGTGGTCTAGCTGTCTCTCCAATCATCTCTTTTAACTCATTGAGTAAATTTTCATCGTGTTCTTCTTCATTCATCGTGATATGTTCAATACACTAGAAAAGGTTTCATTTATAAAAACAGACCTCCTTTTACATACAAATAATTGCCTAAATTCATTTATCATTTTCAGAACCTTTATATTAGTTATAAGTATATGCATATTATAAAATATGAAAATGCAAAACAATTTGGGAGCAAAGTAAACAGAGAATTCCAATAATGGAATCAATTGCCAAAGAAAAATAAGCATCCCCTGTTGACAGGTAATGCCCAACCTGTGCTCCTTGTCATGATGGGGCAAACAAACATCCGTAACGAACAAGTGTGAAATGAAACATTTGAAGATATCAAACAGTAATCAATATCAAAAGTCCAATCAATACAAAATGGAGAAGAGCAAACACAGACCTCCAAAATATCGATCGGAGGGTGATATGGAGACAACGAACAGTATTCAATATTTAAGCCCATAAAACAATACAAAATAGGAGCAGAGTAAACACGGACCTCCGAAACGTCAGAGGTGGGATCAGGTGCCAAGGAGGAGTGAGCATCCCCTGCTGACAGGTCACACCCACCGAGTGCTCCTTGTCATAATCGGGAAATAACAGAAGAATCTGTCGTCAATTCAGTGTATAAATAATATAATAATATTTAGTATGAAAAAACGTCAGTCAGCATTTGCCTTATTGAGAAATTGTATTTGCTGACAAAGTAGGAGTGAGCACCCCTTGCCGACCGGTCACACCCTACTTCTACCGTGTGCTCGTCGTCGTCATGATTAGAAATTAACAAAAAACTCCGTCGACAATTCAAAGTATAAATAATGGAATAACAAATAGTATGAAGTCAACTTGTTGACGATAGAAGTAGGGTATGGAGATAATCAACAGTATTCAATCTCAAAATACTCAAAATTACACAATAAAAAATAGAGGTAGAGCCAACACGGATCTCCGAAACATCAGAGATGGGATCAGGTGCCATGGAGATGTGAGCAATCCCTGCTGACCGGTAAAATCCGACGTATGCTCCTTGTCATGATCGGGAAATAACTGAAAAAATCCGTTGTCAATTCAGTGTATAAATAATGGACTAACAATTAGTATGAAAAACGTCAGTCAGCATATGTCTCAATTATAAATTGAATTTGCTGACAAGGTCATTGTATCAGGAATTGTAAAAGTTAAAGTAATTACATAATAGAGCTTGGGTGTTAGATGACCATAGTGTCTTTTTCAAGTAAAATATCCAAATATGAAACAAATGTGTCAGCCTTTGTGGTATCTTTTATTTTTTATCTCAAGCTCACAAGAATATATCGTATCGACATAAGAATGAAAATCACCATAATGATTGTTAATTTAATTTTATTTCATTTTGGTAAATCTTGTGATTTCAAATTTTCCAAAAGCTCCTTGGAATTTTTAAGTATCCACATCTTATTCACACCACTTATAAGTTAAAATTAAATGAAACAAATCAGCAAAATAATAATTGAATAATTGAATGAAATATTTTTTTGTTAAACAGAAAAATTAAATCAATTTCCTATTTATAACGTAAAATCACGCATATACCTTTTAGCCGCAATCAAGCCTTTTCACGCATTTAAAAACAGTTCATATTATATTAAAATAAAGACAATTTCATTCTATTTAATATTTTCTAAAACATCATAAAATAAGAAAAGTTATTTTCGTTTTTTTAATATTAGCCTAAGGTCATTAGGTCTCCAACGGAAGACCTTCTACTGATTCTGCTGGTAAAGATTATTAGGGTCTTCCATCTCTAACGGAAGACCCTTCTATTATTCTATTGTTTCTTTTTCACTTTTACTTTTACTATTATTTTTTTTCTTTACAATTTTTGTGCAGAAGATTTCTCGGTGATGGCTCGACCGATTTACCTGAAATTTTCGGAGAAGGTGTATCTTTAACTAAACCTTATACGTTTTTTTTTTTCATTTTTTTGAAATTCACTTCCGGTCGGAAGTTATCGCCCTTTGATCGAAATTTTGAGGACCTCCTTGTCTGTGATGGAACTCAAAAACGGCTGGAGCTAGAACGCTGAAATTTTCAGTGATGATAGAGGACATATTGCCATGTTGCAACATGGTCAGGATATTTCCCGTAAGTGCCTAGTATGGAAGCTCGGTAGGGGTCAAAATTTAGGACACGAATCTTGACTGATTTTTTGAGACATTTTGCATCACATCTTTTAAAGTATAATTATTTTGTTAAATTATATTGAGCAATATATGTGCAAAATGACAAGATCTATAATATGATATCGAGAAAAAAGTGCTGACTCATCACACTAAGGGCTGAGAGGGGTCAAAAGTCTTTATTCGATATCTCTTTAACAGTCAATATTTCGTTATACATTACAGAAGCAAAAATGTGTATCTCTACAATCTACAACTATATATAAGAATTCTAATGTCGCATGAAACATAATTAGGGGCCACAAGGGGCCAAAATGCTAAATCTTTGACGCTTTATATTACTGAAGCAAAAATATTTATTTCAACAATTTGACTGGCCCCTAAATATTTCTTTTGCAAATAACTCGAAAACGAAAAAGAATCTCTGAATAGTTGAAGAACAAAAAGTGTTCAAAATAAAAAAAAAGGTAAAATGAAGAAAAAGGGGCTTGACACTGAAATTAAGGGCCGAGAGGGGCCAAAAGTCTTCAATCAATAACTCTTTAGCAGGCAATATTTTGTTATACATTACTGAAGCAAAGATGTTTATGTCAATAATCTACAGCTATATATTATGATTTTAAAGTCGTATTTTACATAATTAGGGGCCAGAAGGGGTCAAAATGCTAATTCTTTGACGCTTTAAGTCTCAAAAGTTAGGAATAATTTGATAAGTAATATTGAACAAAAGATGCTCAAAATCATGTTCTGAACGATATGCAACCTTTTATTTTTCGCTAAACGTCCCCATTAAGGAGTTGAAGGGTACGCCCCTAAATATTTCTGATGCAAATAACTCGAAAACGAAAAAGAATCTCTGAATAATTGTTGAACAAAAAGTGGTCAAAATCCTGAGATCTTTAAGATGATCTGAAGAAAAAAGAGCTGATCCCTAATATTAGGGGCCGTGAGGGGCCAAAAGTCGCTTTTTAAGTCTTAATTGTTCAATATCTTTCTATAGATTATGGAAAATCTTTATTTTAGAATGAAAATCTCGATCAAAATCTTATCTCATCTCATTAAGAATCGGACGGAAGACCCACTGGTTGCTCGCAACGAGATCGTATCTAGTTATTCTTTTTTTTCTTCTACTTCCTAGACGTCAACTTTGAAGCCTCATATCTCACTCATTTCTCAATTGATTTCGCTCATATTTTCAGAGATACTAGAAGTTACTAAACTCTATCAGAATGTTGTCTAAAATTTCAAAAAGTCCCTTCCGGTTTTGAGTTATTTTCCTTTAAACGAAAAGAACTATATGCGGTATATTACATATATTTGCCCCCACAAAAGTCAAATTTTGAAAACTTCCTGAAATGTGCTGAATTCAATAAATTGTATGAAAAATATAAATCAACAGAAAATATTAAAGTGTCAAAGCAGTGTATTCACAATTTTTGTTTTTATGACGTCAAAAACTAGTCCGATTTTATATCCTTTTTCAGAAAGAGGACAAATTGGACAAAATTTCAACAATTTTAGCTTTAAAATTTATAGAGCGCAAGTTTGTTCAGGAACAATATTAACATATTTCATTGATATTATCATTCTACACATTGTATCAAAATATTGATCCCGAACACAAATGCGCTCGGTGACTTTTACTCAAAATATCGACGAAATATGTACATTTTTCTGTAAAATTCATAAAAAACTGAAATTTACGTCATGTTTGCGACGTCATTACGTACATATGGCGTCATTACTTATGAAAATATTCAGTGTTTTGAAGTCAGCATATACTCCCCTGTTTAAGAACTTACTTAAATATATCTCCATCAAAGTTTGATTTTGGGGGCAAATAAAGTTCTTTATAGGCTTTCATTTCCAGACAAAGGCTTAGAGACGGCTAAAGCTGGAGCAGAAATTCTACTGATTTTAGATAATAGAAGGATTGAAGTTGTGCACATCGGTTTTTGTTTTTCGAATTCTCTAATCAAAATGGCGCTATATGGCGCTATATAGGGGTCAAAAATTAGAACGCATAAAAGAGCCAAAAATACGTCCTGTGACGTCACTTCCGGCCAAACCGGAAGTAGTTCGAAACTGCATATTTTTACCGTTTTTGACATGTTTTGGGGAAATATTTGATACTGGATCTTAATTTTCCGTCCGTTGACGTCACTTCAGGTGAAACAGGAAGTAGCAAAAATGGCTTACTTTCGCAATTTTCAACATAGATTTGGAAGATTAAAATCATTAGACACGTCGCTTTTCTTTCTTTCATAAAAATAAAAGTTACTTCCGGTCAAACAGGACGGAAGACATACTTTGCAACGAGCTTTGCTCTATTTTTTTTTTTCATTTTCCTAGACGCCAAATTTGAGGCCTCATATTTCAGTCATTTCTCAATGGATTTTGCTCAAATTTTCAGAGTTTATAGACGTTACTAAACTCTATCAGAATTTTGTCTAGCAGTCCAAAAATTCACTTTCGCTTTTGAGTTATTCCACTTTAAACAAAAATTTATAGGCTTTCATTTCCAGACAAAGGCTCGGAGATGGCAAAAGCTGGAGCAGAAATTTTACTGATTTTACACAAAAGAAGGATTTTAGTTGTGCATAGCGGTTTTTTTTTTTCGATTTCTCACTTCAAAATGGCGCTATATAGGGGTCAAAAATTAGAACCCCTGAAAGAGCGAAAATTTACTCATATTTTGCTTTGTATCTTCTAAACTAAAAATATTTTGTTTAAACATATAGAACAAAATTTGTGCAGAATTGCAAGATCTTTCAAATGATATCTCCAAAACAAAAGCTGACCCATAAATTAAGGGATCTAGAGGGGCCAAATTTTTTTCCAGATATCTCAAAAAGTATTGAGAATTTGTAATACGTCCAAGAAGCAAAGTTGTTCAAAATGTCAAGCTTAATCTATTGAAGTCGTCAAAATGCGTCCGGCGTCGTCACTTCCGGTCAAACCGGAAGTCATCAGAAAATGCATATTTGTGCCGTTCTTGACAAGTTTTTTGGGTAACATATGTCACTAGATACATAAAACTTAATTTTCCGTCCGTCGACATCACTTCCTGTCAAACCGCAAGTTGCCGGAAATAGCTTATTTTTTAAGGTGTTGATGCAAAATTGAAATTATAAAGTGATTGGACATAACTTAGCTCATTGGTTTCTTTTGTTGACGTCACTTCCGGTCAAAACAGGACGGAAGACCTACTAGTTGCTTTGCAACGAGCTTTGCTCTAGTTATATTAATTTTCGCTTAACTTTAGAAAAACTTGTACAACACTATAAAGTGTTTGCGGGGAAATTGAAACGTCATATTTCTTTGACATGAAAATTAAGTGCATGGTCAATAACAGTTCGGTTAGTTGCAAAGAGTTAATATCTGAATAAAATCCCTTTAAATTGTGCCGACTTAATGCAGGTTTTAGGCTTTAATGAATGAATAACTGTCTTATTTTTCGATTTCATTATGTAATCGATAGATTTGCTTTAGTGATAATTTGCATAACACCGAAGGCGTATTTGCATAAAATTATCACGCATGCCAGTCGATTGATCATCTTCATATAATCGAAAAGTCTGACAGTTATTCCTTATATTTACATGCTCTTGATTCCGCCAATCCACGTCTAGCTATTTGTCCCGCCCTGCACGTGATTTTGTTTTTAATTGCGCCTTTTGATGAACCAGTACATTGATGGAGAAATAAAGAAGTAGAAGTACCTTTATTGGCTTATACATAGCATATATTACCACATATAACATTAATTGCTTTATCTACACTGGTCAATAGGTGTTACACAGGTGTTATTACATAATTTTTACACAAATATGTAGGAAAAAAATAAAAAAAAAACTAAAAGAAGTAAAAAGAACTATGCAGGTGTCATGTAATAATCATGTATTAATATTGCTGTATGGTAAATTTTCCCCTCTTTTTAAAACATTCCAACATAAATTTCCCCATTTTTTAAGCATATTTTCTGAATCAAAATTAAGTAATTCAATAAATTTTGCCATTCAAGGTCTAACATAATAATATTTTTGGATATATTTTTCTGTTAACTCAGTATAGAAGTTACATATTAGAATAAAATGATATTCGTCTTCTATTTCGTTCGATGTACAGAAATAAAGTACATTGACTATTTGTTATACAATGTATTGTCCCGGACAAAGACATTGGAAATGTAAATGTATATAAATATACTTCACTAATTGTCAAAATAGAATTAAAATTAAGAATTTGCACTCAACTTTTAATCGTGTATCCCATGAAGAGAGTCCTAATCTGATAACACATTATTTATAAGTAATGTATATTTTCTACAAATATGCATCGACCATTGTTTTTAAACTTTTCAATTAAAAAAAATTTACATGGCCTTGATTCCGAGTATCTGAAACATAATCCTCTATCTTGTTCATGTTCTTCTTTGTCCTATAACTAAAGTCCTGCTGGACACTTATTACAGGTGACGTAAATACAGTTAATAATGAGGACCTTAGATCACTTATTTTAAAAGGTCCTAAATATAGGGAACCCCTATCATTCAACTTGAAACGGAAGTTCATCTGCTCTTTGTCAAAATCTAATATAACGTGAAGATCCGTCTTTCATTCATTGCATAAACAATGGATCAACAATAAGTATGAAAACTCAGTCAGTATTTGAATCAATAATAAATTGTACTTGTTTACAATGTCATTGTATTGACAATAGAACTTACTCAATGATGATTTTAAACGAATTCAAAACTGCTAAAATTCGTGTGTAATCAAGTTGTTTGTCAATAATGTACCTCAATATAGGGAACCCCGATTCTTCAACTGGCGTCAGAATTTCATAAACTCTTTACAACTTACAGAAATGTTAAGCAATATACATTGAATCCTCATGACATAGACATATTACGTTGCCATTTCTCCGCAAGCACTTTCTAGCGGGGTTCAAGTTTCTCCAAGTTAAGCGTAAATAATATCACGACGTATTATTTTAATTAGAAAATAACTTTTCTTATTTTATTAGATTTAAGCAAGCATAAAATAGTTGGAATTTGGCCATTAATTGAAGACTTATTGAACTTTTTAAAGTGCGTGAAAATGCGTGATTGTGGGGAAACGGTATATGCGTGATTTTGCGTTAGATATAGGAAATGATATATGCGTTAAAATGCGTGACTGCGAGGAAGGGGCTTAGAATTGTGGATTCTGTTGAAAAGAACGAC
Organism: Saccostrea glomerata; assembly: GCA_003671525.1. Classification (NCBI taxonomy): domain Eukaryota; kingdom Metazoa; phylum Mollusca; class Bivalvia; order Ostreida; family Ostreidae; genus Saccostrea; species Saccostrea glomerata. Next base: position 1,814 of record PRKT01002372.1, on the reverse strand, counting down.
AGATGATAGGCCAGATATGAAAAAGAAGACGTTGACACTCTGTCAGAATGGATTAAATGTATCAGATCCATATTACAGTCGCGTATTAAAAGATTGAGGGGCAATATGAAAACCATCTATCATTCTGTGTTAATATATCCAGAGGTAAAAAAATAGATAAATTACACGATCCGTACGTACGTACTGGTTCCTGCCGACAAAACAGGAAAAACATTGTCTCCGTTTGTAAGGTTCATTAACTACCCTATATATATATAGAATTTCGTAACTTCATAAGAATCCTTACCTACAGTAAATGCTTAACCAAGCCTCCATCGGTACTCCTCACAAAGATATAGACGGTAGTGAAGGAAAACTTTAAGAATACTGTGCAACCATTTATTCAGGAAGTGGTGTGAATCAGATATGGATACTCATAAATTCCAAAGAACTTTTAAACAATTTGGAATTACAAGATTTTACAAAAATCAACAGCTTAGAAATTTCCCCCTTTTCATCTTCATACATTGCCATTCCCCACAATTTATTAAAGTCAAGGCTTTAATAAAAAATGGTACTCGTAAATATACTTACCTGGTCATTGATCATTTGCCAAATTTATTTTGTTAAAACACATTCTGATTGCACACACAAGTACTCGGAAGTTGACATGAAAGAGATTTTGAGTTTCCGATTGACAATATCTATGTGGTTTTTGGAGACTAGGTCAGGTATTCAAACAATCTACTGGAATTTTAATGGGTACCATTTGCGGCCCATTATTATAGAAAACCTATTTTCATGTTCATATGAAGCAGAATTTGTACAAAATCATATGCGTGAAAAGAAAAAAACAATTACTGTTGCCTTCAACTCGACATTTAGATATATCGACGCCATATTGTCAATTAACAATGATAATTTCCATTCCTATTTCAATTCGATATATCCTAATGAGCTAACGATAAAAGATCCCACAGAGTTTATCACATCTGTTTCATACTTGGATATTTTACTTGAAAAAGACATTAATGGTAATCTAACAACCAAGCTTTATGATAAACGTGATGACGTTAAACTTTCTATCGTCAACCTCCCTGACTTATGCAGCAATATACCTTCATCGTCTGCATACGGAGTGTATATATTTCAGTTGATTCGATACACAAGAGCATGCTCTTCATATGAACAATGTCTAAAACGAGGTTAATTATTGACAAGCAAGTTGATGTAACAAGAATGTCAGCAGTCCTGTTTAACGTCATTATTTTGTAAGTTCTATGGTCGATACAATGACTTTGTCAGCAAATACAATTTATCGTTGAGTTAAATGCTGACTGACGTTTGTCATACTAATTGTTAGTCCATTATTATAATTTGAATTGACGACGAATTTTTCCGTTATTTTTCCGATCATGACAAGGAGCACACGGTGGGTGTGACCGGTCAGCAGGGAATACTCACTCCTCCATGGCACCTGATCCCATCTCTGATGTTTTGGAGGTCCGTTTTTGCTATTCTCCTATTTTGTATTGTTTTATTGACTTTGATATTAAATACTGTTCGTTATCTCCATATCCTTATGGTAACTGTTATCAAGAAAATAGCAGATCAAAAGCAACATTGTTAGTGTTTAGTTAAATGCTGACTGGCGTTTTTCCTACTAATTGTTTGATCATTTTATACACACTGAATCTAATTTTCCCCCTCTTTTGTCCATAATGACAAGAGAAAACAGTGGATGTGACATTGTTACAGAGGATGCTCACTCCTCAAAGGCATCTGAACCCACCTGTGATGTATTAGGGGCCCGAATAGGCCTGAATTGGCTCTGC
>PRKT01002371.1:6671-24082 GCA_003671525.1 Saccostrea glomerata | reverse complement strand
GGTCAAGACTGTCTCCAGAGGTGTGGGAGATGTTTTAACGGTACGCACTGTGATAGAGTCACCGGAAATTGTCAATCTGGTTGTAGGACGAATTGGAAAGAACCAAAATGTGAAGGTTAGTGTTTTTCCTTTTGCATTTTTGATAATATTTTTATAATATATGTATATTTTTTTCAGTATTCTGTTTTACTTTAGTATCTTCACATGTATTACGAAGGTAACATTCATTCGTCAACTTTCACCCTATAACAATAATTTCTAAAGATATATCAATACATTTATACATTTACTGTCAAAAAAGAGACGATACACATATGAATGAACACCAATTGAGTTAAGGCTAAAAATGGATATTTCTTTGCAAATGAGCTTATCAAAAATTAATAAGTTGTATATTTTATGTACAGAGAAAGATCAAATTGATTTTCTTATACATACTTACTACCCTCAGTTTATAAATGCAAGTGCACTTTATGACGTCATTGTTCTCTCCCATTCAAGGTAATAAATCACATCAACAAAATCACGTCGGCGCAAGGGCATATCCTAATTAATTTAAGATAGATAAGATATAATATCAAGGAGAATATTGTAAAAATTAATAAAATTGCTGCACAAATCCCATGCACTTTTTAAATCGTTAACAATTTTAAGAGACTTTCACTGGACAGTGAAATTTTACCCTGTTTTATCTTTAAACTGCACAAATAGTAACTAAACTCTTGCAATGCCGACATTTGTGCAGCAATATCTTAAATCCATGGAATATCCTGCGTCTTTTTTTTTTACTTTTTGTCTGTAAATCAAAGTAAGGTATGCCCTTGCGCCGAAGCGATTTTGTTGATGTTTCTTATAAACTTGTGTAGTAGAGGTCGATGACGTCATAATATGACGTCTTAATGTGAACTGGCTATTGCATGTCGTGGGTACCAAAAATGTATTAGAAAACAAATCGTAACATTTTCTGTGCGGTAGGTTGAACAATTATGGAATTTAATTAGATATTTTGCATAGAAACCTCCATATGTAGCCTTAACTCACTTGCGATTCATGCCACTTTTTAAAAAAAAATTATTGAACGAATTCTAAAGCAATGTTGAATTAATTAATGTGTATTTTAATCGGTGACTGAAAATCTTTTATCACGTTAGGATTTGTCTAAGTACCGAGAAATATGTTTTTCTAAACAAACACATTTTTACTTCTAAAATCACATAAAGACTTTTTATTATTGTTCATTGTCAAAGGATAGAAGCTTTATTTTGTTTTCTTTGAAAAGTTTCCTCTCAGGACCTCTGCATTTCTCTGATAAAAATGTTAGAAAAATAACAAAAAGAAAAACAACTTGATTATTGCTTTTAATGAATTAAGATGTTGTTCCGGTAACATTTAGAAAAAAATACCCCTATCTACTGTATCTATAGCAAAATTGTTTAATTGTGGTTTTTTTGGACATTAATAGCAAAACACTTCAAAATGTATCTCTCTTATAACGCAAATATGTACTCACCATTAAACTTACAACAGTAACCAAACATTTTCAAGCCTAACAATTTATACATTTTATCAATCTATAAAGAAAAAGGGACGTAAAGGAAAGGTCTTTGACAAAGTTTCCTAACTGACTGAAAATATTTGTCCTTTTACACGCAATCGCTGAAAGTTCAAGAACGAATTAAAATTATAAGTTAAAACATTAATGATTTTATTTTCTGAATGTGTTTTGATGAAATTGTTTAGTTTGCAAAGGAGGCTTCTATGGACTTAACTGTACAGAAAGCTGTGGAAAATGTTCATCAGGAATACCATGTTTTACAAATAATGGAAGTTGTCCGGGAGGATGCCAAAACCATTGGGATGGTATTAAATGTGACGGTAAATAACCTTAACTGAACAAGCCTTGAAATTTCGTTGGCGGTGCCAGGTCCCGATTTCCCTACTATACATGTATAAAAAGAAACCTTAATTCTCATTTCTCGAACTATTCATAAATGAACAAAAATGATTTGTTACGTAATCTTGATATCTTGAAGTGAGTTAAAAAATGAGCTTAATATCCACCGTTTTTCCTAGAACAGGAACTTATTATTATCATCCTTAACTCTAAACCGTTACATATAATTGTAAAGTATTGTTCAACATATTTTGATACAAGACGTATATAAAACATAACCATTTAATAACAATTCTGTTATATGGTTATATCCAATTTTTCACTTAACAATTTCCAAGAGGTCAGTTGAATTCCCTAAAGTAGAGATGATACAAACAAAAATATCGATGCCTGCATTAGATCTGTTTTTTTTTATTTTTAGACATTTACATATTTGAGTGGGAATGATTTAACTAATGAATGTCTAAAATATTTAGAATTTGTAAGCTTTACTGATGTAATAATCCTCATTAATTTAATAATTTATACAATTTTTTGTCACTGAAATTCAAAATATTGGGAATTTTTCAATTTAAAATAAAACTATGTCCAGTTAAATGTTGTTTAATTAACCCATATAAATTAATTTAGGTTGGTAAATTTAGGAATTTTGATAAAAGTTTGTTTGTATCATTTGTCCTTGAAATGTACAGCGGTAAAACCTGGGAGGGCTTTGACATAATCGAACCTAACGCTGTAGGAGCAAATCATCCTATATTCAGCAGTAATATTTCTTTCACTACTCCTTTTTGACCGTAGTTTTCTTTGAGTAGAAATTTCAAAGTGTATTACAATAAATTAGGTGTTGATCAATAAATTAGAGAAGTTGTGTAAATCAGATGTGGATACATAAAATTCCAAGGAACTTCGAAATCACAAGTATTCACTAAAATTAACAGCTTAAACCATTCCATATGATAAATTTAACTTGTGACTTTTTGATATCATTGACAGCTAATTTTTCACTCAAAAAGGACTTGTACAAGCCTTCATTGGACATTTCCAAAATTGTTTTGTTAAAAGACATTGTGATTGTACAGTCACACAAATTCTCTAAAGTTGACATCAAACAGATGCTTGAGTTTCTGATGGACAAAATCTTCCAAAAAAAAAATGGATTGGAATTCCCATGTGTACCCATTGCGAACAGTTATTAAAAGTCTTTTTATATTCCTATATAACAGATTTTGCCCAAAATCTTATACGTGAAAAGAAGAAGAAAACTTGCTGGTGCCTTCATTTATGCATTTAGATATATAGATGACAACGTACTGTCAATAAACAATGCTAGATACTGTCACAATAATAAACTCTTAGTAGTTTTCCGTATAGTAATTCAAGTTTTGGCTTAGTGAATCAAATTGTCCAAAGTAATCATAGTTAACTATAATTAACTCTAGTTTTTTTTGTTGTGGTTCATCACCTGCAGACGGATTTATATATCCCAGATGATTCGATACGCTAGAGCATGCTAGAACAATTTTTAAAACGAGGTAAATTATTGACAAACAAGTTGATAAAAGAGAACACCAATAGACTCCTTTAATGTCATAATTTTGTGAGTTCTATGGTAGATACAATGTCCTTGTCAGCAAATACAATTATTCTTATTCCTCATTCCACCCCTGATGTTTTGGACGTCCGTGTTGGCTCCTATTTTGAATTTTTTAATTAACTTTTGTTCTTTATCTCCATTTGTTTCATGAAGAAGTCAGCCAGGATTTGACTTACATTTTATTAATAATTGTATGGACTCTAGAATTTACCAAATAAAGATTTTATCGAGACTGCTGAAACTCCATATGGTATTTTTTGGTCAAAACTTCCCTCGGTTTAGAAATTACTTAGACTTTGAGCAGGCTCTTGATTATCGAATCAATTGAGAGAATACAGTGTATCCCCGAGTTAAAATGATGGAGGTATATTGCTGCAAATATAAGAGGAGTTGTCTACTGAAACGTTTAAGTCATTACGTTAATCATTGTTGTTAGACTACTATCAAGGAAAATATAAAGCAGATATGTCAGACTCCGTATTATCTTTTATTTCAAGATCACCGGCATATAACGTATTGACATAATAACATAAATAACCTTGTTAATTGCTTTCCAATTTTTAACTCTACACATGAATAATATTTGTAAAACCGAAAACAAGGGTTCGATAAGTTTCTGAATTATATTTAACACCTGAATACGGAGTGTATATATCTCAGATGATTCGATACGCAAGAACATGCTCTACGTATGAACTATTTCTAAAACGAGGTAAATTATTGACAAGCACGTTGATGAAACAAGAATATCAGCTGTCTCGTTTAAAGTCGTCATTTCGTAAGTTCTATGGTCGATACAATGACCTTGTCGGCAAATACAATTTATCATTGAGTCAAATGCAGACTGACGTTTTTCAAACCAACTGTTAGTGCATTTTTATACACTGAATTGACAACGGATTTTTCCGCTATTTCACGACCATGACAATGAGCACACGGAGTGTGTGACCGGTCAGCAGGGGATGCTCACTCCTCCATGGCACCGGATCCCGCCTCTGATGTTTCAGAGGTCAGCGTTTGCTCTGCTCCTATTTTGTATTGACTTTGGAATTGAATACTGTTCGTTATTTCCCTATATTTACTTATTTAAGGTTTTTACTTATTATTCAACTTACTTTTTACTTAGCTGTTTCGTGAGTAAATGTCAATTTATGCATATATACTTTAGCTTAAATTCACACTCACAAAAAATAAACGATGAAATATATATTCTTTCCTTAACGTTTATATATTTTATCTCAGAATGTAAGACAGGTAAACATGGCACAGACTGTACTATTGCATGTGGAAACTGCAATAAAAGTCATCCAGCTTGTGAAAGATATTCAGGAGTTTGCCTTTTAGGTTGTGAGGAAAATTGGAATGGGTCAACATGTGAAGGTACGAGATTTTTTTTATTTTAAATTTGGCAAAGAGAATTATGTGTTATACGAAATCTTAGTTTCTGTAATCTTTTATCATAATTCATCAAATTTAGTGAATTTGCGACTTCAAAGCATCGATGAGGAAAATGATGGTTCAATCATCGGGGGTACCTTAGCAGCTGTCATCATAATAACCATTGGTGGAGTATCGTTTTTTATACTTTACAGGTAAGATTTGCTAAGGGTCTTGTATGTAAATTTTCAGCTCAAGTTTCCTTCTTAACAGAATAGGCTACAGCGTTGGTTGTAATTTCATTTCATTGGATGGATAATGGATATCTTCAAACTTTTATATCATATAAACATATAATTCATTACGTAATTTATTAAAGATCGACCTTTAAAGCTTATAAGACAATACAATGTATCCCATTTTCGCTGCATAATATGTCATCACTCATAATTAAAACTTACTATAAAGTAATTTTTACCAGCTTTATTATGATTTAACCTTTAATAATCTCTAGGCGTCGCAAAAATAAAGACAGCACAAGAAGATCAGGCAAAATCAGAATCCGCAATGACACAAATTTAGAAGACCTTTGTGGTAAAACTTCTTTCACTTTGTTAAATCTTGAATGATTTTTTCCCAGTTTCCAAATTGTATCTTTGAATTGTTTCTCTTTTGTTATTTATAATGCATGGCGACACCAATTGATTATATATTGATTATATATTTTACAGAAAATGAAATGAAAGCAAAGAATAGCCGGACAGGAACAAAATCTGATGGAGATTGCTATGAAAATATAGTCAATTTAACCACTAGCATAAGCATTTCGGAACTACGAACCATGATTAATGAAAAAAGAGAAGGGGAAAACAAATTGTTTCTCATTGAATACAAGGTATATCTTATTGCTCGCTGATTAAAAAGATGGGGTTGACGTTTATTTTTTTATAAACCTAATTGTCAATTAATCATTAAACGACCGTTTTCAAGTCACATTTCTTATACCTTATGCATTGTGACTTTCAGTCTTAAAACCATACCATGTAATACATAACAATTTTTTAATGTGCTAAAACCTTTATGGTTATTTACACAGATATAAATACACCGAAATAAATATCTTTATCAATGTTGTTGTAAAATGGAATCATTTTGAAGGACCAAGTTATCGGAAAGTGTACATAAGTCGTTTATTTAACAGAAGGAACGCTATTAAAATTCATTAGATAAGAATTGAAATGTCACTCTATTTAAAAGCACTCAAAAGGGTTGGTTCACGCAATTTAGAAGAATATACCTTCTATGAGCAGAATATCGTAAATTGTAGATCTTGCAAAAATATCCTTTTAAGGACAGATGTTACAAACATTTTCTTCTTTTTTTTTTTGGAGGAACTTAATATCATGTCACAGGTATTGGTAATATTTCAATAAAATAATAAATATGTACAAATGACACTCAGTTAATTCATTTTTTTTTCATATGAAAACAAATTTCAGAATATATTTTATATTTCACTTTTAGTCCCGTGGGGATCCGGGTTAGAATAGGTCCTCAGTACCCCCTTGCTTGTCGTAAAAGGCGACTAAATGGGGCGATCCTTCGGATAAGACCGTATAAACCGAGGTCCCGTGTCACAGCAGGTGTGGCACGATAAAGATCCCTCCCTGCTCAAAGGCCGTAAGTGCCGAGCATAGGCCTAAATTTGCAGCCCTACACCGGCAATGGTGACGTCTCCATATCAGTGAAATATTCTGGAGAGGGACGTTAAACAGTATACAATCAATATATTTTTTTAGCACCAATCTAGCAAATCATCTGTCTTTAATTTTTGACCTTTTATAACATATGAAAAATAGATGAATACACAAGTCAAAAAAGAATTTAGCTTGCATGTATGTTATAATGATAACATGAATTATGTTATAATGATTACATGTATCATGTTATAATGATAACATGTATTATGTTATAATGATTACATGTACTATGTTATAATGATTACATGTACTATGTTATAATGATTACATGTACTATGTTATAATGATAACATGTATTATGTAATAATGATTACATGTACTATGTTATAATGATTACATGTATTATGTTATAATGATTACATGTATTATGTTATAATGATTACATGTATTATGTAATAATGATTACATGTATTATGTAATAATGATTACATGTATTATGTTATAATGATAACATGTATTATGTAATAATGATTACATGTATTATGTTATAATGATTACATGTATTATGTAATAATGATTACATGTATTATGTTATAATGATTACATGTATTATGTTATATAGTTTTACTTCCCATTCGATTATTTTTCACGAATTTTATTTAGCATTTAACCACAATACACCGGTTGCATTTGTATTATATATCATAGAATCCACGTGGAAATTCCTATTTAAATAACCTTAAAAAGGTTGTATTATAAACGTCATTTAAGCCTTACATAGAACTATCTAATTAAAACTCTATGTTAAATCTGATTGCTTGCTCGCTACACCAATATCTAACAATACTCCATAGAAGGTCACGTCAGAGGGCAAATCCTATCAACCAATCAAAGCGTCTCCTGCTGAATCCGCGCATATTTGGTTAAGCTGATAAGTCTAGAGTTGTTTCGAATTTGATCTCCGACCTGACCCTCTATGAAATTTTGTTAGATGTTAGTGTAGCGAGTATGCGAACAAATCTAACATTTAATTTTAATTAGATCGAACTGCAGATTGCAGATATTTTTAAATATACAGTAGAATATTTCTGTATGTTTTTTGTGTTGAGGGAAAGATTTTAAATGGTACATGTAGTGAACTTTAAATTGACGACTTATGAGTCAGCCGTATTGTGATCATCGGGTATCATAAAGCAGACAAGATAGGAAAATAACACTGTGACAATGATTTTATTAGTCCCCTATTGGTAAAACCGGTGGGAACCATATGTTTCTAGTCTGTCTGTCCGTCCCTCTGTCCCCATGTCTGTCTGTCAGTCTGTCCTGCTTGGTTTTCCGCTCTTTTTTAAAAAAATATATACAGATATTTCGCTGATTTTGAGTATGTGAGTGTGTCTTAAAGAATTACAGATCAAGTAAGAATTCTGTTCCGCTTCATTGGCTTTTGACCAAATAATTCCATTTTTAATTTTTCATAATTGGGATTACGATCGGGTTCCTTATGCAGTAAATTAAATTTCCATCTTTGATGGCCTTGATCTCGTTGCGAATGTTATACATGTAAAACATTCTAACATCGATTGCAATGAGGCTCTTTTGACCTTCCAATGCCTGTGCTTCAGCTGTCATTATACATCTTATATTTATAATGACATTTTTAAAATGAATATTTATGTTCAATATATGAACTAGTGAGGTGGTATTGAACAAAAACTTTAGTATTATACTCTTTGTAAATAATCATATTTATTTTTCAACATTCATTCTGACATACTTTTTTTTATATAATTGTTTATATTTTGACAAATATTCTACAAATAATATAGGAAAATCAATACTAGTACATGTATCTCTTATATACTACCAAAACACACCCCCACCATCCATTTTCTTTATCCCCTTTTAAAATTATCAAGTATAATTTTGTCATAATATTTGTAACAAAATCAGATCGTATATCTTTTTTTTAATGATAATGTACTATATATGCGTTAAGCAATAATTCCGATTTAATAATATTTTACATGAATATTGTTTTTCAAAATAAATAAAATAAGATTACTTTCATGCTGAATTTAATTGACCTCAGAATTTTTTTAAAGAAAGGGTACAGAAAATAAAAATATAATAATAAATTCGCTTTATCTTGAATACCAATAGAAACTTCCACCTGCAGAGACCAACATCTGTGAAGCTGCAAAGAAGATCGAAAATGTTGCAAAGAACCGTTTTAAAGCCACATTTCCATGTGAGGACTTGAATTTTCAACTTGTTTGTATATTCTATGGTTATAATGAGTTTTAATTATAGTTCTCGAACTGATATACTTCTTATATATATATATATATTTCAAAACAGTCACTTTCAACTCACCCTGCATTAGGTATAATTCTAAGTACAAGACATCATGTTCTTATAATAATGTAACCAATTCATTTTTCGTGGTCCTGGGTTTGATATACAATTTTTGCTTATCCACCATCCTGTCATATGAAGAAATAATGGGCTCATACAAGGCACCTCTGGATAAATAAAAAGAAATTATTTCTTGAACAATCAACAAGTGAAATACAAAGAATGGGTGGATTTAACGTTCCATTTTGAATCTTTTTGCGATTACTCTACCAAGTTGTAAATAAAGCGAATGCAAAATATTTTATAAGCAATAGAAATCTAAGACAAACATATACATGGTTATTTTAGGTAGAACATTTGTACAAAATCAATGCCTTGTTGCCATGGATTAAAATTGAAGCAACGATACAGTAGTGCCTTCATCCGGAATTTGACATGTATCCTGAATGGCTTCTAGGTCACGCAATCAATATTAATAGGAGGCGGGGCTATCGATCGGTGTCATTGTTGGTATTTCTCTCTCCATCTCTCTCTCGCTAGAAAATCGAATTCATGTTTGGCATATTTCAGCGATAACATTTTTTTTGTGAAAAATTTTAGGACACATAAAAATTATAACAACATTCAATTGCTAAAATCTTTAAACGGCAATCAAACGTAGCGATTTACTTCGAAGTCGGGTTCAAGAATACAAAGTAACTGTTTTCATGAGTACACGCAGGTGAACATCACGTGATGAATTGTAATATATAACAAGTCAATCGAAGTCATAATAATGGAAGCAAAAATACTGTTTTGAACATGTTTCTGCAAAATTATGTGTGAGAGCAAGTTTGTTGGCTCTTCTCCTTCTTCTCCTTTTGATATGACTATGTAATCAGACAATGAAAAACACTTGATCCTGATTATCTATTGATATTAAAGAAAACTTCAGGCACCATTGCCTTTGATATTTATTTAGTTTTTCTCGAAAAGGGCATCTTAAATTCACTTTTTTACCATAAATTACGGTAAAGATATCTTGGGGGGGGGGGAGTTATATTATGAAGATTAAAAAACAAATACTTTACGAACCTTCATTTAAGGTTTTTTTTCTAGCCCGTTAAGTCCATCCATTCTTAAGTAAACCCTTAATGTTCTTTGGAAGGAGAGTTTATCAAATTACAGATTCTTAAGTAATGTTTGTCCAGAATGTACTTTTGCTTAAAAAATTTAAATGCCAAAAAATACGCAACTTAACATTGTGAAAATGGAATATTTATGCATTAATTTGTAAAATTTTTCATTTTCTACAATTGTATAGAAAATTATTTTCACTCCGTGTTATTTTCACCCTTTTACATTGGCAAACAATTTCCTCTCGTTTCAATTTTTCGCCCAGTCACATTTTTGTTTAAGAATTCATACTGTGTTCTTTGAATTCGCCCTATTTTAAATTCACCCACTAATTACAAAGGAGAAGTGGGCAAAAAAAAAAAAAAACGCGGGAAAAAAATTTACCTGCATATAGTATTTAATTTATACATGTAGATTTTGAGTACCATGAAAATATCATTTTATATTCTTCTTTCATAAGATGAACATTCAAGAGTTGTACTACAGGAAAATTGGACTGACTTGGATAATGATTACATCAATGCCAATTTCATTAAGGTTTGAATAGATGAATAATAATAATGTATAAAAAATCAATCAAATTGTTGAAAATGATTATGAATTATAACGAGGTCATTGGAAGACATGTTGAGTTATGATTCAATATCTGTTTTAGAACTATAAAGGGGAAACTTTCTATATAGCAGCGCAAGGTAGGTTCAATGTTTATTTCTGTTATATACGTTAATCAGGAAATTTCCGTTCTCTCTAACTAAATAAACAATTGAAATATGATATGATTTTAAAAGAAAAAACAACATGTTAATGCAAAAGTAATGTCACAGTGTCCAAATAAATCATATTTGGCGTCATATTATCAAATATTATAGACATAAAGATGCACAAATATAAATCTAATATAAATCTAATTAATCTTGAATCTTTCATTCAATAATGTTCAACTAAATTTATTTGATAGATGTTTAAAACTTACAACATAGGGGGTGTCGTCGCATCACAACCGAATGTCACAATTTAAAGAGTACTTTTTTGAGATTAAAAAAGAAAAAAAAAACACATCAAAAAACATTTTTTTTAAAACCGCCTTATCATAAATATTTTAAAAAACAAAAATTTACAACATTTTCTAGTTTTAAGTTAAAAATTATATACTGACACGTAAAAGAAACGCAACATCCTACTTAAGGGGGAAATAATTATGTAAAATAAAAAAAATTGTATCTTAAAATTAAAGATATCTTTAATTTGGTAAACATCAGTAATTTAACGGTTGAACGATTTTCATACCATAACCGGAAGTCAAGTCTGCTTAACAGAAATCTAAAATTGCATGTTTAACAAAACATTTGGCAATATTATGGACTTTTAAGGGTTTTAACTGTTCATAAGTAATACAGCAATATTTCTAAAAATAAACTTTCCTTTCTTTTCCCGTAACGATGCTAAGGTTTCTTGAAAATGGCTTAAGTACGCATTTCCATTGCTCTAGCTGGAAAATTTCAATGTAACGGTGAAGGAGAGTTGCTGATGCAAAAATTCAAAACATTACGCCTGAACAGGGTCTTACGTAAAATATTCATTAAGGACAATCCTTGTACCGGAAGTTCAAATGTGGCTACACAGCTCTAAATTAGAGAAAATTCGACCCAATCATCTGAAAAACGGGCATTTAAAAATGGCAAAGCATAATTCCTTCGCTCAGATCTCGATATTGATGAATCTATTGTATCGTAGAAATTAAGCTGCAATTGTTGTTTAGTGCAGTCTTGCATGTTTTACTTGAATGGCTGGGAGGGGGTGTTTTAACAGTCATATGTTACTTAGTAAAGTAAAAAGATAAACATTTAACACTTTTATCAAATCTCTGATGTTCTGAAAAGTGAGTTTACCCTTACTGTATTCATTTTTGAAAATCATAAGATAAGAAAATCAAATATTTGTAGATTACTGCTTGTTGCGTTTTAACAGCACTCTTTTGCGAAAATCTTTAAACATTTCATAAAACTCAAACGTATCCAATGAAATATTATAATTTTCGTTTTAAGATCTAAGTAGATCTAAACTTTCCTTAGTCAATGCATGTTTCGAAATTATCTGATAATTAATTAGTTTTATGCAATTGATAATTTTCCAAAGAAAGGAATTCAAGTCAAAAAATGTAGAATTTAAAGTTTCACATTAATTTGTTGCTGACAAAAAATGCTGACAATTAGCATGTTTAACTTTATTGGCATTTAAAGAGTCATCAATGTTCAACATTTTATAAGCATGGATATTTAATAATGTGTATATCCACCACGACTTTTGCACAGTTCTTTCAAACGCCTTCTCATACTGTGGACAAGTCGTCGTAGGCGGTTTTGGGGGAACTGTCTCCATTCCTGAATTAAAGAGTCTTTCAATTTTTGTATGTTTTCACATCTTGGGGTCCTCTGATTAATTTTTACGACCAAGATAATCCCACACATGTTCAATTGGATTCATATCTGGGGACATGGCGGGCCAAGGCATGGTTTCAATGGCTTCTTGGCGAAGATCTTGAACTATTCGGGCCCGATGAGGTCTAGCGTTGTCATCCATTAGTACAGGTCCACTTGCTAATGAATGATCACCGAAATGAGGCACAACTAATGGGCTTAGTATGTTGTCTCTGTACTTTTGGGCATTTAAAGTGCCATCAAGAATGTGTAGCTCTAGTTTACATTGCAAAGAGAAGCATCCCCATACTGTTACACCGCCTCCACCAAAGGCCTTCGTTCCCAATACATGCTGTTGTTTGTATGCAGAATTTGGATGTCTCCATACCCGAACCCTGCCGTCTACCGGGTGAAGCAAGAACCGGCTTTCATCTGACCAATGTATTCTCTGCCATGACCGAATGTTCCACCTCCTATGCTGTCTTGCCCATTGTGATCTTGCTTCCTTGTGTCTCTGGGATAAGAGTGGACGTTTAATTGGTCGACATGATCGCATCCGTTCTTTGTTTAGCCTCCTGTTCACCGTTCTTCTACTGATTCGAGCTTGAGTGTTGCACTTGCTTCTCAGCGTGTTTGCAGTGTCAAAAGGACTCCATTTAGCAAGACGTTTTAGAAGTCTATCTTCTCTTTCTGTGGTCTTTCGGGGTCTTCCAGACCTTTTAGCTTCATCAACACACCCAGTTCTTCTCCAGCGCTGTACCAGACGCAAAATAACAGTGTGACTGACATTAAAGTGATCACAAACCCTCCTGTAAGTCATTCCAGTTCTAACCATTCCAATAGCCTGCCAACGTTCAGCATCCGATAGTTTCCGACGAGGCATGGTTGCACAAAACTTGTATCTTTGTTTCCTTATCGGTAAAGCTCATGCGAACATTGATGTGAATACAATTGAAAACTGGATTGTTCGAACACGCATTGATAGCCTTGAAGAAACCGGTTTTACAGGTATTTTAACAGTGTATCCAGGTAACATAAAAACAAATGATAAATAAGCGTATGATTGACCAGTAAATCTGAATTTATTCAATCAAAATATTTTTTTTTTACTTTCAATTATCACATAAAAGTCAGTGGTCCTTAACTTTTGAGTAAGTGTATATTAAAATATACTGACACACAAAAGAAACGCAACAAGTAATGATCTACAAATGTTTGAATTTTATATCTAATGATTTCAGAAAAGAATACAGTAAGGCTAAACTCACTTTTCAGAACATCAGAGATTTGATAAAAATGTTTATTGTTTATCTTTTAACTTTACTAAGTAACGTATGACTTTTAAAACACCCCCCTCCCAGCCACTAAATTACAACGTGCAAGACTGTCCTAAACAACATTAGCAGCTTAATTTCTACTATACAATAGGTTAATCAATATCGAGATCTGAGCGAAGGAATTATTCTTTGCCATTTTTAAATGCCTGTTTTTCAGATGATTAGGTCGAATTTTCTCTAACTTAGCGAATTGTAGTAACTCTTGGACTTCAGGTCCAAAGACTATCATTTATGAATATAATACGTAAGACCCCGTTGAGACGTAATGTAGTGTATTTTTGCATCATCAACTCTCCATCACCTTTACTTTGAGATTTTCCAGCTAGAGCAATGGAAATGCGTACTGAAGCCATTTTCAAGAAGCTTTAGCATCGTTACGGGAAACGAAAGGAGATTTTATTTTTTGAAATATTGCTGCATTACTTAAGATGAACAGCACAAACCCTTAAATCTCCATAATATTGCCAACTGTTTTGTGAAACATGCAATTTCCGATTTCTGTTATGCAGACTCAAACTTGACTTCCGGTTATGGTAGGAAAATCGTTCAACCGTTAAATTTCCGATATTTACCAATTTGAAGATATCCATAATTTTAAGATTTAAATTTTTTTATTTTATATAATTATTTTACCCCAAAGTAGGGTGTTGCGTTTCTTTTGCGTGTCATTATATATATTTTATGACATAATTGCTATTTTTTGAGACCAAAAACATCATTGTTAATTCTATTAAAAGCGAAATGTTCCTCAAGACCTAACAGATCAACAGTACCTCGAAGTGTTAAAACTATTTTGAGCAAATAATATAGTCATAAAACACCTAAAAACCAATAAGTGTTGCTAGAATCCCACTGTCCAGTCAGTAAAATAATTATTTTACACATTCGCAAGAAACCTTACCCGATGTTTTGAATTTTATACATCTCATCCGAGTTTTTATTCCTAAAACGGTGCTTATCGTGGGATTCTAGCAGAGTTGTCCAAGTATTTTTGAAGGCAAACTTTCGATCTGTATAAATCTTATGTTTTGAAAAATACAGCTTACTGTTGTGATTTTGCATTATTTTGTCACGAATGACAGAGGAAGGCCAAATATGATATACATATAGCTGACTCTCTTCAAAGGAGAATGTAATCAATGAAAATAAATAACCATACCTGTTTAATTAACTTTAACTCCATATGAATTTCAGATAATAAACATGATATTTGCTTCGCTTCTAAACTCCATTTTAAGTATCTTTGTACATGCCGTCTTAGCCAAATTTTCTTTACACAACATGATCAATTCCAAACTTACTTGATGTAAACATATGAAGTCATCGGTGGAATATTTTTAACAAAATGATTGATACAGAATAACAAAATGAAAAAAAAAATATTTTTGTTAATGTTTTTACGTCTCTATTCATTTTCAAGAGTTAAATAACATCTTTAAATACCAATATCACGAAAACATGGTTTTAAAATTGACATCATCTCGCCTACTATGACGTTATAATGTATCTCTGATTGAGTTTAGGTAGGATATTCAGAATGCTTCCTTTTTACCCCTGAGCGGTTGAAACGTAAGCGCCATCACGTATATCATAGAGCTTAGATGTTTGATTACAATTAACGTCTTTTTTCAAGCAAAATATTCCAGAATGAAACAGATAGACCAGACTCTGTGATATCTTTTATCTTACACTCAACGGGAATTATCGAATCGACATGAGAATCGAAATAATCATTGGAAATTGACAATACGTAGTCGATAAATCTAAATGTCGAGTTAAAGGACACAGCAAGTGATTTCTTCTTTTCATTTATAAGATTTTGTACAAGTACTGCTTCATAAGAATATACTGCTTCATGTGGATACAAATATCAATCTGTTACTTATTTATACCCATGTCAATTCTAATAGATTGATGGGTGTTTATTATTATTTTTTCTCTCACAGGTCCTAAGAAGAACACCTTAATAGATTTCTGGAGAATGATTTGGCAGGAGAATATACAAAATGTAGTTATGTTGACGAACCTTATAGAAAACGGCAAGGTGAAAAAGATACATGAATACATTTTGAAACACATTCTACTGTAAAAATTAATGTTTGATTCTACGTATGTGATGCTTGTTAAACATTTTGTTTTTAGAACAAGTGCATACAGTACTGGCCAAATAAAGAACAACCCATGGCTATTGGACCATGTAAAATAGATCTTTTAAATGAAAAAGTTTATGCATACTGGACACTTCGGAAATTGTCAGTTCAAAGAAAAAATGTAAGTTTATGCAAACCAAATAAAAACATCGTCAATATTTCACTCCCTATATTGATTTTCCTGATGAAATTAGTTATTAGGATCCGTTCTTATCCATACTCATGTACATATATGTATTGAAATTTTTGTCAATATAAAAAGCCCCTTAGTAAGAGAATCATCACCCAGTTCCACTACACCGCCTGGCCAGATCACGATACACCAAATGAGGTAGAACTTGTCCAGTTCCATAGATTTGTATCAAAGAAAATGAACGTTAACACACCAATAGTTATTCACTGCAGGTATGTTATGGTAAATTTAATTTTTATTCATAAAAAAAAAGAAAAAAACATTAAAGTCGTAATGCAGAGTCTACAATTTGTTCTAATGAAAAACATGTTCATTTGTGACAACAATTTGTTTAATAATGAGTCAACTAGAATTTGCCAGTAAGGCTAAGACAAATGTATTTAAGATAAAAAAATTTAAGGTACTTGAAATGGTTTGCAATTTCCTATCCACTTGAACACGCAAAAGGTAACTTTTGGGACCTTCTGACAGACTAATAACTAGACTAATGTCTGTGTTTTAAAAATACATACACATAGTAAATTTACTTATTTGTGTAATATATCGAACGAAAAGTAAGAAAAAAGTTTAGATTTGAATATGTTGTACATCTTTACATGTAATCTTTTTTATTATTAAATGTCCAAAAGATGTACATGTATATTTGTTAATTTCAGCGCCGGCGTTGGTCGTACGGGGACATTTATTGGACTTGATTCACTCTTGACTCAGGGAAGAGACACCGGGCGGATCAACGTTTTCGAGTTTGTCAAACAAATGAGAGAGGATAGGATGACCATGGTTCAAACTCTAGTATGTGAATGGTTACGTTAAACGGATAAAACAATTTGCTCTACTGTTGAAATAGAAAAATAATACACATAAAACCCTCTCGTTCACGTTCATTTTTGTTTTCTCAAGAAAAGAACTATATGCGGTATATTGCATATGTTTGCCCCCACAAAAGTCAAATTTTGAAAACTTCCTGAAATGTGCTGAATTCAATAAATTGTACGAGAAATATAAGTTAACAGAAAATATTATAGTTCCAGAGCAGTGTATTCACAATTTCTGTTTTTATGACGTCACAAAGTAGTCCGATTTTATATCCTTTTTCAGAAAGAGGACAAAATGGACAAAATTTCAACAATTTAAACTTTAAAATTTATAGAGCGCATGTGTGTTCAGGAACAATATTGACATATTTCATTGATATTATCATTCTACACATTATATCAAAATATTTATCCTGAACACACATGCGCTCGGTGACTTTTATTTAAAATATCGACGAAATAT
>PRKT01002370.1:8874-24093 GCA_003671525.1 Saccostrea glomerata | reverse complement strand
AGAGCATTCCAATGTACATAAAATATTTTAAGTAAAACTTAAAATTCATATATTCCTGTTATATACGCTTAAAAATAGTTTTGACAGAGTTTTCGGACAAGTTTAGCGATAAAAAAGTGGCTATTGGTTTAGAATAGATCACTGACCATAAAATACGAAATCAATATAAGTCGGTTAAAAAAAATGTATATGCCATTCAGAGGTAATTGTTTTACTATTTCGTTTGAAAAAAAAATCTATCATGCATACCTTTTTAAAAAGGAAGTTCACTGGCATTTAAAAATGGCGGACATTTACAAACGCAATTTGTCAATTCATAACTACAAAAAAATCTGACGCAGGTAATAGTGTTAACAAAATGGAGATTCGTAGGGAGTTTATAAGGACAAAATGTTGAAAACGAAAACAAAACTGTTTCATCGGAATTAAATAACTTTTTTGAGATTCACCTTACCTAGCAGGTAAATATTTTTTTTTTGATTATGCTTTTTATTGTGTACCATCAAAATAGTTAATTTTACTTTTGTTTAAGCTACCTTATGACTCTGAAATCATAATCTGTTTCTCGGGTATCGATTGAATTCATTAAAATACGAGGGCTGTTCATAAATAATGTCCTCGGTGCTCAGAAAGAAGCAAAAGACTCTTTTCAATGATTTATTCTTCATGATTTTACTAATTACATACATGTCCGTAACATTTTTTTATCCAATTTCTGATCGTTTGTAAACTCATTTTTGGGTATGACCCTTAGCAAACTGGACAATGGCAGATCCAATGTTTTCCCGAACTTGTTTCTTCCTTCTGAAAGGTGTTTCTTTAAGTTTGGAAATAGAAACAAGTCAAAAGGTCAAAGATCTGGCGAATATTGTTAATGTGAAAAAACCTTAGCTTTCTGTTTATCCCTAAAACCCCATTACTCTTCAGTGCATGCGGGTTTGGACGCTGTCTTGAAGAAATTCAATGTAGTGGATTCCTGATTTTGGGTCCTTCCTCTTATAAACCTTTTGATTTTTTGGCCAAAAAAGTGCTTTTTAGACTCCTCCAGAAATTAAACTGTCTCTCCGAATACGATTTTGAACAACAATACTACTAATGTTTAGGAAAATTACATATAAATTTATATGCTCTTGCAGACCTGTGCACTTGTCAGACATTCGCCGTTTTTATCAAGTACATCTTATGGTAAATTTACTTTTTAGGGTTTTAGGGTTTTAAGCAATGGATTCATGTTCCAATATC
The DNA here is from genome assembly GCA_003671525.1 of Saccostrea glomerata. Classification (NCBI taxonomy): domain Eukaryota; kingdom Metazoa; phylum Mollusca; class Bivalvia; order Ostreida; family Ostreidae; genus Saccostrea; species Saccostrea glomerata. The sequence goes on along the minus strand of PRKT01002370.1, from coordinate 22,851 downwards.
CTTTTGAAAATAAAACAAACGTTGATAACTACAATTACTGATATTTTAAAGTAATTGTTAAGAATTTCGAACACGCTGTCATTTTCACTCATTTTTCAAAATATAGGATTACCTTTGAGTATCAATCTTTTTTACTGTCAAACGTTTCTTAAATACAGTGTAAACTACTCCCGATGTGATGTCTGTCAAATTGCTATGTGTCTTAAAGTCAATCATACAAATATTATTTGTTGGAATTTGGGGAATAGTACATAAGTTTTTATGATTTTTGTTGGCAAGGAGGGTACCCATTTTTGATGCCCATTATATAATTTTTTATCATTGAAATCCACCTACTCTTTTGTCTATAAAACAGGCATTGGTTGCTGTAAATGTCACATATTTCAGTGAATATTTCTTTGGGATTTTTAACAAGTTTTACAGCAGCTTTAATGAAGCTTTTATTTTCAATCTAGTTTACTGATTCTGTACAATTCATTTATAATGCAGTGTCTCGAAAAGCTCTTGTTTCCCAGCTTCTCACGATGAAACTATGTGATGAAAACTGGTCACATAAACTGTTATAAATTCATGACACATTCAGTAATGAGGGAAAGTCAAGTTTAATGTCATATGATATCTGTATTGTATGTCAATCTCATATAGTTCAGGACATTATTTATTGAACAGCCCTCGTATATGAAAAATACTTTATCCACCGTATTTAATTCATTTCACTAACCCTACACAAGGAAGTAGAAATGGAATCAATATCTGATACGTCAAAAATTTGAAATAAAAGTTTTAATCATTTTAATCTAGCAAATAATTCAAATTCTTATTCCCAATTTAATATTTTATGGTCTTTGTTGTGAAAATCTAGAGCACTCGTAAATTGTGACTTAACAAAAATCTCCACATGTCATGATTTTAAAATAATTAATTAAGAACATATATAAGAGATGAGAAAATCATCTATTATTAAGACAAAATAGACAAAAATAATCAGAATATAATCATTCCCATTTCTGTCAACATCATGAGTAACAAAAAACAGTGTTCTTAAACTGATCGATATCTTTTTAAACTCTTTGTGGCCTGGAACATTATTGATTATCTTTAGATATTTAATTTAACGTTTTTATGCATATATATTTACCATAACTGATTTTAAACCTTGCATTAGATTTCATTACACTTACAGCGGTAGTTAATAAACCTTACTGGAATACATGATTACCCCTTGAGGATAATTTGTCAAAATATCAAGCAGATGACAATAGAGTTCGTGTTTGTTGAAACACACGTCTAGATCTCCGCTCAATCCCAGATATTACCATGACTATCACTCTGTTGAAAGTCCTAATAAATTTAAGTTTAAAATATTAAATATTTTCGTAAAACACAACAATAAAAACAAGTTCTAGTACAGACTCCTCAAAAACAAACCCTGTCATTCTTTTTTCAACTAGATAATGTGTTACTTTTCGCAAATTCTGGACAGATCTACGCACATTTACACATGTTCATGTCAGTCATATTTCAAGTGATCTTATAAGTTACTTATTTCATTAAAGATTCAAAAACAAATCTTGAAATTCGAAAACCCATTGAAATTAATATTTCATGTTTTACCTCTGATCCAGTCTCTGCTTATTGGAGGTCCATGTCTGTTATGATCTAGAAATGACATATCGATAATGACAGGCGACAATATGTATATTTATTATACTACAGACGGACAAAAATGCATTTAAAACACCATAAACTTCACTTCATTTCCACTAGCCCAAGCTGGCAGAATGCCATATATCTTACACTACTACATTTCCCCCTCCAGAGAATGAAATATCCTCATCTGAACTCACTTTTGCAGTTCCGACACCTGTAGGGCGAAGTTCTAGGGGCAATCATCCACCAGAGAAGAGAACATTCTGGCCCAAATCTGGGCTCCAAATGTAACAGCGTCAATTTTGTGCCTCTGCTGGGGACTGAAACCTGTACCTCTGGCTTGCCAGGTCAGTGCTCTACCAATTGAGCTAAAGGTTTAACCCACTAGCCCAAACTAGTAGGATGCCATGTATCTTACACTACTACATTATCACAATTCTTATGTTTTTGCTCCTAGTTAAATCCATATGCATTTTCTATGAACGGACAATTAATGAAACAAGGTAAGCTTTCGTCGAGCAAGTTCATGAATGTGACTGTCAGCATTATTATTTAAATTCATCATTTCTTTTCAATCGTCCACTTAACTTACTTATGCAGCAATATATCTTTAACACCTTCATACAGAATCTTTATATTTCAGTTGTTTCTATACGCAAGAGCATGCTCTACGTATGAACATTTTCTAAAACGAGGTTAATCATTGCGAAACAAGTTGATGAAACAAGAATACCATGCAACAGTCTGGTTTAAAGTCATCATTTCGTAATTTCTATGGTCGATGCAATGACATTGTCAGCAAATACAATTTATCATTGAGTCAAATGCTAACGGGCGTTTTTCATACAAATTATTTGTCTTTTATTTATTCATTGGTTAAACAACGGATTGTCCCAGTATTTCCCGATCTTGACAAAAAGCTCACTGCTGATGTGACCGGTCGGCAGGAGATGCTCATTCAATCCTTTATGCCACTTGACCCCACCTCTGATGTTTTGGAAGTCCATGTTTGCTGTGTATATTGTTTCATGGATTCTTGATCTTGAATATTGTTTGTTATCTCTACATCCCAGATAGCAAGACATAGTTTTTTTTCCAACGTTGGCCCACTGTTGGTAACCTTACGTTGGCCCACGGTAATTTTGCTCATCGGCCCAACGTTGGTCCAACATGTTGGCATATTGTTGGGCCAACGTAGGTATAATTGTATGACAACTATCAGCCAACCTTAATAACTGGTTGGTTAGTTTGGCCCAACGTTGGCCCTTTGTTGAAATGTGAGATGGCATATTGTTGGGCCAACGTAGTTATTAGTGTATGCCAACTAGCAGCCAACCTAAACAACTGCTTGGTTAGGTTGGCCCAACGTTGGCCCTATGTTGAAATGTCAGATGGCATATTGTTGGGCCAACGTAGTTTTTAGTGTTTGCCAAGTAACAGCCGACCTTAACAACTGGTTGACCAAATGTTGACCCTTTTTTTACAATGTCAGATGGCAAATTGTTTGGCCAACGCAGTTATTACATAGAAACATTTTCAATTGGTTAAGTGATGTTTTATATAAACTTATTTTATGACTGTTTAAAAAAAATAAAAGAATGTTTCCATCAAAAGAGGTGATACTAGTAGGTTTTACGCAATATATTATCTTTTTTTGTATCCAGGTGCAAAAGGTCTACAATGTCGCTGTCAAAATATACATCCACAACGGAAACAACAAACCTAGCACGAGTGGCTAGACTTCTCTTGGGTCCTTGTACCGATGTGTTGAGGGACATTCTCGGAAAAGAAATACCCCCCTCTACTTTATCAAGTACGGTTAGGACCTGGATAGATCACCTTAAGAACCAGAAGGCAAAAAATCCTCTTTCCAAACAACAGACAGATCTCATTTTCCCGCCTTTTACGAAACAATATTGCGGAAATTATTCAGACTTTGACGTCACAATTCTATGTTTACTTTTACGTAACGTGTGCAATGTTACAGAACATGCAGCGGGATGGGGAAATCAGCCAAACCCCGGAGATAGAAGTGTGTCTGCTAACATTGAAAGGATTCGACTAATTAGGAACAAATACTATGGACACACGTCAGATTTTTCTTTAAAGGAGTCGGATTTTAGACAAGAATGGAGGAATATTCGTTACATAATTGTAGAGTTAGAGGGTTACCTTGGAACAAACACGTCTCTTCAGGACTCTGTTGACGAAATCAAAACGTGCTCAATGGATCCAGAGTTGGAGAAAAAATACATCGATAAACTTTTAGTGATTGACGAATTACAAAAGACGGTTGAAAACCTTTCAGGTAAGTATTAAGTATTGTTGATTAGAACTGGGAGATGCTTAGCCGTAAATTATTGTTTTACAATTACCTAGTTAATTTCGATTTACTGATATTTGAAATTTGGCTCTGGTTCTATTGAATGGTGGTAAACAGTACGGTAAACAGTCAATAAATAACATGGTTTTGCTTAAATGTTTTGTAAAGGGTTCTCTTTTAAATAAAAATGGTAACAGTTAATTTGCAGTTCTGTATTCAAAATTTTTATTATTTTGAAATTCGAAAAATCATTGAGAAAAAGTCATTTTTTATGGTTTCATAATGAGGGATTGGTTTTTCAGATGACATTAAAAGGCTACACTGCGTGATCCCTGCACATGTTAAAGGTATGTTAATACATTAGTTCTGATTACATGCATGTTTTTGTTCAATACCATTGCATCTAGCCATGAAAATGTCTTTTTATTTTGTACTTTGAAGTTAAGTGTTATCTGATCATATTTATGTATCTCTTTGCTCTTATTAGATCAAAAAAGTAAATAATGGAAACAAACCTTTCAGCACCTTTTTATCTAATAGTTTGGAAAAAATATTATCCTGTATACATATATATTTAAAAATCGTTATGAGCAAATGCCAAAGAAATTTTAAACCGTTCAACAATATAAAAAATGTGGAGAGTTTAACTCAAAATAAATAAAGTATTTCTGCATATATTATAAAAAATATTTTATTAAATAAACATAATATCTTTTAGCACAACATGAGACAGAATATATCAAAAAATGGAAAGAAGAAGATTCGCTTTTTGTTGAAACTCATGGGTTCCCTGAAATGCTACAGAGGGTGAGAGAACAACCGTATGTGACTTTTGTTGGTGTCCCGGGATCAGGCAAATCCTCCACAGCTCAGCATATCGCTCTTCTTCTCCAGAAGGAAGGATACGAAGTGGTACCTGTGTTGGACTTTAGAGACCTCACACAGTATTGTGATCCTCAGAATCCACAGGTTTTTGTTATCAATGATGTCGTAGGTGTATTGGGTGTTAACAAAGCAAAGTTAGAATCGTTTTTAGAGTATGAGGAAAAATTAAAAAAAACGTCTTTTGTGAAAACAAAGGTTCTCTTGACATGCAGAAAAACCCTTTTTAACCAATGCAGCAAATCCTTTTTAACTAATGAACAAAATACTATTAAGCTTCATAGCTCTGAGAATGAATTGAATGAAGAAGACCAAAGAAATATTCTTGAGAAGCATGGGTTAGACAGAGATTTGTTGTCTCCTGCAATGCTTACTGAAGGCTCTCGCATGTTTCCTTTATTGTGTAAACTATATTCCAATGAGGAAAAATTTAGAATCACTGGTGAACGCTTTTTTATCAGTCCCATCCAATGCATTGTCGAGGAATTCGACAAAATGCAACAAAGAAACGGTTTATTTTACGCAACTTTGGTGTTGTGCACGTTGAATAACAACATGCTTTCTGAAGACATTCTAAAAGATGAGAAAAATAAATGTTTTCGGGAAATGAAGCACAAGGTGTTAGAAAGCTGTGAAGTTACAACAAGTTCAACAGATACATTTAAGTTTGTGAAAGCTTTATCAGCAATGGAGGGGACATACACAAAACGTCGTGGTAGAGAGTTCACTTTTGTTCATGACTCCATGTTTGAAATAACAGCATATCACTTTGGTAGACAGTTTCCAGAGTTGATTATAGAATATATGAAAAGTAGTTATATTGCAAACTATGTAAAACTTCAGACATGTGAAACACAAAAACAGAAAAATATGGAAACAAAAGTCAAAGATCCGATTAGTGCATCCACTAACGAAAGAAATTATACTGTGGAGGCAACTGATATAAGCAGTGAAGAAAAGACTGAAAACTACAGATCTGTGTATAAGGGTGTCTATGAACCTGTATCCAATGTTAGCTAAGAGACTGTACAAAGATATAGAAAATTATGAGCTGTATGACGTGTTTATGAATAATGCTTTAAAGGACAACCAGTTGTGTAAAGCATTTATTAATGTACTAGAGAAACACCCATACGTAGAATTAAAAAAACTCTTTCTAAGTAAACTGGAGAAAATGTTTAAAATACTCAAAAGGGAAGATGATGGAAATGATAAGAAAAAGAACAATGAGTTTAAAGATTGTATAGAGGATCTACTGCTAGATAGACGACACATATTTTTGATGCCATCAGTATGCTATGTGAGAGTGATCAGTTGGGTTATTTACTATGGACATCACCAAATCCTTAGGTACATCGTACATCAAACTGAACTACACAACGAAACATCGTCTGCACTGTTTGGAGATTTGACTTCTGATCTTATAAATCTTGATCAAACATCGAAACAGGGAACCAATGCTAGTGATATAAATAAAGTGCTAGATGATTTTGATGAAATACTTGTTTCAGACTCTCTAAAAGTTAGCTTTGCATCCTTGTATGAAAAAGAAAACATTCAAAACTCCGCAGTAGAACAAACTCGTTTATTTGTTCTCAGTTGTTATGGGGGTGATGTGGAGACTGTACGGATCTTACTAAAATATGTCAATTTAAAATACTCAATCAACAGAACGCCACATGTCTACTCTCATCGGGTAGACCGTTCTAGGGCAATTTTATTTAGAAAAAATACACCACTAGTAGCAGCGTGTTTATTTGGTCACGTGTCTGTTGTAAAAGAGTTGTTAAGAGTAGGAGCTGATGTTAACAAACTAGGTCATAGTCATACACCACTGACAGCAGCATGCAGTGCTGGACATTTGAGTGTTGTGAGAGAACTTTGCAAAATGGATGCAAATGTCAATTTAGAGTGTAATCTCGATACACCACTAGTAAAAGCATGCAAAGGTGGATATTCGGGTATTGTAAAGGAGCTAATAACTTGTGGGGCTTCAACAAATTTAGAGTCTGTAAGGAATTTACCTCTTATAGCTGCATGTGAAAATGGACATCTAAATGTACTACAAATATTGCTGAAATCAGGGGCCATTGTCAACAAAAAAATCGATCACAATACCCCTCTCATATCTGCATGTAGGAATGGTGATTTGGTCGTAGTGATGGAACTTTTAAAAGCCGGGGCTAACATTAATTTACAATGTGGAAGTATATATAAATTGGATGCATTGACAGCTGCATGTGAAGGAGGACACATTTCTGTGGTGACAGAACTACTGAAGAAAGGAGCAAAAGTTAATCCTCAGGGTCAGTATGATTCACCATTAAATGCTGCATGTCGTGAAAATCATTCCGATGTTGTTGTTGAACTACTACGAATTGGGGCCGATGTCAATTTATTGCCTTTGACCGGCACAGCACTGATAAATGCATGTTCAAAAAATCATCCAAATTTGTCGTTGATAAAAGAACTTCTCAAAGCAAAAGCTGATGTCAACCAGCAAGATGATGATGGGAATACACCATTATTAATTTCAGTTAGCCATTCAAAGGATAAAAGTTTAATAAAATTTCTAATTGAGGCTGGTGCTGATATCAATCAACACGATAAAAAATGGTATACTCCACTGACTGCTGCTTGTTTAGCTGGAGATTTAAACCTCGTGAAAGATCTTCTTGAAATGGGGGCTTCAATTAATCCACAGCAAATATGGATTGATCATTTAAGATATATACAGATGGTTAGGTCAATTTCATGTTTTTTTAGCATTTACATCACTCCAGAGACAATGTTGGGGTTTCTGGCGAATGATACGGGTTATCTTCATATCACACCACTGACAGCTGCATGTCTAAATGGCAATCTGAGTGTGGTGAGAGAACTGCTTCAAGAAGGGGCTGATGTTAATCCAAAATATGTATGGAAAACACCATTAATTATTGCTTGTGGATGCAGACATATAGATGTGTTGAAGGAACTGCTGAAATTTGGAGCTAAAGTCAATTTCAATCCTCGGCATTCAGGGAAACCATATAAATACAAAACACCGTTGATAGTTGCTTGTAAGAGAGGAAACTTAGAAATAGTCAAAGAGCTTTTGAATGCAAAAGCCAATGTTAATCCACATGGTGTTAGTAATACACCATTAATAGCTGCATGCACGATTGGATTCGTAGACGTGGTGAAGGAATTGCTTATTAAGGGGGCTGATGTTAAACTACAGAGTAGATATACCACTCCACTGACAGCTGCATGCAAGGGGGGACATTTGGATGTAGTTAAGGAGTTGATACAGGCTGGAGCAGACGTCAATTTACATCATGATGATGATGAAGATAATATGCCACTGATATTATCATGTGAGTATGGATGCATTAATATTGTAAAGGAACTGATTGAGGCGGGGGCTGATGTCAATTTACAAGGTAAATATAACACTCCACTGACTGCCGCATGCCAATTTGAAAATGTTGATGTTGTTAAAGAACTACTGAATGCTGGAGCTAAAATCAATCAAAGCACATTATGGAACACCCTTTGTTGGCAGCATGTAGAGGGGGTAATGCAAACATAGTGAAGGCGGTGCTTGAAGCTGGTGCTAATGTCAATTTACAAAATCAAGAAGGGGAGACACCGCTGTATAAGACAGTAGATAACGAGAATCCATCCATCATTGTATTGCGAATGCTTGTAGAACAAGGTGCTGACTGCACAATTTGTACAAAATCTGGAATGTCACCTTTATACCATGCATTGATTAACAACAAGATGAATATTTTTAAGTTCTTTAAAAAATCAGAAAATAAACAACAGCAAATCAGAAAAAATCTGCATTTGTTCACCATACTAAGAGATATTAGGCATGCAGACGTGGCTACTGATAGTAAGGATGATGTGGTGTCAACAAAGAAACTAATCTGGGATATGAAAAGTAATTTGCTCGAAAAATTACTTCAAGCTGACTGTGATGTTTTAAATCATTTGCTGCATATCGGTCTTGATTCCAACCAAGATATTTTTATTCGCCAGAAACCAAAACAGTCGGATATCAAACCCTTACTTTTCAGAGTAATTGATGGCGATTTATTTTTAAATTATGATCGCACCTACCAGGAGAAAACAATTAGTGTCTTACTTGATGCCGGGGCACAAGTAAATGTGAGGGTCAAATACAAAGAGTATAACAGTTTGATTGACAGGGAGGGTGTGACCGCTTTAGAGAGAACAAAGGAATTGATATATGAAAACAAAAATTCCAAAATAAATTTCTTGCTTAATAGAATGAGGGTACGTAAATATCGAAAGTGTTTAAAAGAAATAAAGAAACATGTCAGAAGATACTCCACATGATTTGACCAGGTAATTAACTTCTGAATATTCATCCCCCACTGACAGTGCTAAAGATTTCAAATGATGTTTGGTTGACTTCTCTTTACTGACTGACTAAAAATGATCCAATCTAAAGCTTTTTACGTTTCAAGGCACAGTATTTCTCTTCATTTCGTCCTCTAATCCCATCAACAAATGTGGTGTAATCTGGAAAGATTGAAACACCTACCTAAACACGACCCAAATTAATATAAATCTGAATCGGGATAAGGCGAGCAATCAATTTTTAAAGATGTCCTTGAATGACTATAATAATGCGTTTCCTTTGGAGAAAACAAGCATTAAAATATTTGGTGAACGTGAATATTACCTACACAGTGCATTTAAAGTAATCAAAACTCATGGTCGTTTTTGTTTGTTAAAATTTTGAATACATGTAACAATAACAACTCTGTATCATATCCATTAGTTTGCTTAATCAGTTAAGTGTCACAAATGATGTTCAATATTTCAGTGTATTTTTCTGAGAATGTTTTCTTAATCAAGCTCTGTCTTAGAATAACAAATTCCTGTTTCGATTGTATGTATGATGCCAGTATAAATTTTAGGAAGTACATTAAAAAATGTTTTGAGCATTTTTGCGTTTAGATGTCCTGTATATATTAAACTACGTGTATGTAATGACAAACCGTTTTGCACTTCATAAAAAAATACTAGTATGAAGTACATATATTACATGTTTGTGGAGGAAAATACGGTTGTATTAATACGATATCTCTCAGTACTTATCAATGAAATTATAAAACAGGGTTAAGTGATAATCAAGAATTGATTTGTTAAGTAGACATTTAATTTTTGTGAACAAAGGACCTCTCTCTATATATATTAATCATGTGATGCATTTAGTGGATATAAAGCATATACATATTTTCTTGTAATTTTTGTATCATTCAACTTGCATTTTATGAGATGTGTAAACAGGGAAACTGAATACAAATATTTCTTTACATTGACAATTCCTCTTTTGTTATCCTTTAATTAACAAAGTTTTACAAGTTTAGTACTTAATTTGATCAGAATATTAGCATGTTTGATTAATAAAACTCTTTTCAACACTCATATGTGTGCTTGTTTTTTTTTTTTTTAGATATAGGTAATGGAAAAGGAAGCATAAATACAAATGGCTATAAATTAAATTACTTTAGCTTTGTATGTTAAAACCTTAATGATATTACTTTAAAACTCGCTAAATGTCACAAACACAATGATTAATTTAACGTGATGATCCTATTCAAAAATTAGATAAGAATTTGATATGATTCTTCTTTTAATGGTGACGATCAGCTTTAAGCATGTAAAAAGTCGCCAAGGTCTGTAAAGATAAAAAAAAATGCGGTTTTCAATAATCAACATTTAGCATCGTTGTAAAAGAAATAATGTATAAAGATGTTTATGGACCAATGATTCCATACAAAGTTTTTTTTTATCTAGCAATTCGTTACATGTTCTACTGAAGAGTTGGGATTTAAAATTACAAACTTTCATTCACAATATAGTTGGTCTCAAAATAACAAGAATATGATGCTTGACATTTGGAATATTCTTCTGAATAAGATAAACATAATCTTAAAGGTAAGTAATTTAATGAATTATTTTCCTTAGTTATATATAAATAAAAAAAATATTTAATGATTTTTTTGTGTGTGATGTTTATTCATCCTGGGATTAATTAGTGTCTCTGGTATGCATTTTTTTTTTAGAAAACTGAATAAGTTATTGATATGTTTTGATAACCCCATCGATAACAAAATTATAAAGCATAATTTTTTTTTGTTTTTTCTATAATCAAGATAATGACAAATATGATAAAAAAGTTTTTTCTATAATTTTCTTCATTATCTCTCTTATTTTGGAAAACGTTAAGATGATCAGCAGCTTATTTGCAGTGGTATTGTGAAATTCATATTCTGAACATTGGAATGAATGTTGAGACCTTTCATTTATTGTAAAATTATCAGGCAACGACAAGACCGCGAGTCATGTCTGTTAATCAATCTTCTATGTATTAAAAAAATCAAAAGTTAGAAATCGATTTCCGGTTATGCATTTGATGCGCTTTGTACTTTGACATGAAAGTTGTGGGTCGTTCGGATGATACATGTACCATAGAAACAGCATGCGTTGTCATGATATCCCTTTTCAGATTTGAATATTTTACTTGAAAAAGACCTTTATGATAATTTAACAACGAAGTTTGTATGATAAATGTGATACTGAAACTGTCTTTACTTATGTAGCAATATAATTTCATCGCCTGTATACGGAGTTAATTTACATATGTCAGCTGATTCGATACGCATGTTCCTCATATGCACAATTTTTAAACCGAGATAAATCGTTGAAAAACAAGGTGAGGAAACAAAAATATCGGCTACCTTGTTCATATATCCATACCTCTGATGTTTCCGAGGTCCGTGTTTGCTCTACTCCTATAATGTATTGATATTGATATCCATAATGCCAGCAATCAATAAATACACTATAAAAGTAATTAACAAATTATATTTACATTACATTTATTTTTTGCATATAAAATGACTGGAAATTTATTGCATTTACAACACCATAACACAGACAGGGTTCCAAGAGGTTAAAACATGCTTTTTAGATTGACGTCATAATTGTTGAACGCCGAGGAAGTGCAACGTCACGAGCGAAAATAAAAAAAATCAGGTTCAAATTGACCAGAAGCTCTTACGTAGGCTGATCCATTAAATGTAGCTTACACAAGGGATGTTACATAGGTTTTTAAATAGAAATCGCATTTGCAGTTAAGGAAAAAAGTTTTAAAAATGTAAATATAAGCAATGAATCATTATTTTTTGAGTGATATAGTTTCATAACTGCAACAGTGCGTGCAAACAAATTGAATAACGCGCGAACGCGCGTTATTCAATTTGTTTGCACACACCGTTGCAGTTATAAAACTATATATATCACTCAAAAAATAATGATTCATTGCTTAAATATTTTTTGAAAGTGTACAAAAACAATAACTTTAAAGCAAAAATTATTTTTAAAAAAGCATTTTGCAAAACATTTCTATTCCAAGTAATTATGTAAATATCAATTGCCAAATTTGAAAAAAAAACTATTAAACTTGATTATTTAAAATTAGAAGAGTTTACATGTGCTTTAATTTCAAGTATTCACTTTATTCAAAGCAGACCCAAATTGTAGAAGCTGTTGTACGCCTTCTACCCATGTACAGCCTATGGATCTACAGTTTAGTGTGAATCTCATGCAGCGAAATAGACAACTTTATGATGTGGACGATTGGTATCGGACGGAAAGTGATTCATTATAGGACACTACCAGAGTAACCTTTTATATCATCATTTGACCTCATGTTACCAGAATTGCCAAATTATAACTCGTCTCTTTCTTGAATTATGGTCAGTCCTTTGATTAAAATGTCAGGTGTTAAATGTAGAAAATTCTACTTCATGGAGGTCATAAACAAAGAACTATATAGGGTTTCCATTATAGTTTGGCCCCCGTTTTTTGTTACAATTTAAACGCCAATAAACCTCAATGAAATTGATATTTTTTGAAAGATTGGAATTTATACTTTTCTTTTATGGTTAAATTGATATGTTGATTTAAGTAATATGCATAGAATTAAAGGTTTAAGGTGACTAAGTTTACAAGAAAACGCCAAAAAGTGGTATTTTTAGCATCGTTATCGGCGATTTTAGTTATGTGCGACGCCTTGAAAAAGAAAGATATTTACACACGTAAAAGATATTTTCAAAGAAAGTCTTCATTCAAAAAATTTATCTTGTTCATAAAGTCGCACACACTTAAAAAATTAAAAAACCTTGAGAAAAATGGCACTTTCTCACTCGCGTGACGTCACAAGCATGTACGGAGAAAGAAGACGACGTTGTTGACATGTGTTGAATTTTTTTTATTTTGAAGGTAGCATTATCTATTGATAAATTGTTTCATGTATATTTTCCAACACAAAGTTCTAGATACATGTATAACCACCCATTCTCAATATAAGGGCTCAAATAATGTCGCCTCATTTTCATTTAAAAGAAATACCACTGATGTAATTTTTAAATCAGCATTATAAATAGTCATATAACAATGAATAAGAATTCATATAATTATCGATCTGAAAGGGTATTTAAGAAGTTCCAAATTCAAATATAGTAGCCTATTTGAAATGTACGTTACTGTCGCCGAGGCAAATATTATTTGAATCCCCTCTGTGTAACATATAGTTTTGATTCTCAAGTAAAAATTTTCTGATAAGTTAAACCTTGTATCATATATATTTCTTTTCATAACAATAAATACATTTTCTTTGTGATAATAAATAATTTTTATTGTGCAATGTCCCTGTCGCTTAATTCTATTTCAACCACATTACAAGCAAACACAAAGATTATACACCTGATAGTTTTGTTCTCCTTTATTTATTGATGGGCTAAATTTGAAATTTCAAAGGATTAACTACTCCTACTTAGATAATGTAACATGAAATTGAACAACTTGAGCAACTTTTATAAATATGTTTACGGAATGAAAGACATTTTCAATCGTAGAGATAAGAAAGAAATGTACGTTACCTATATTCTTCCATTAAGAATACATATTAAGTAGAAAATATGAGACGACTCTGAATAAGCAACCCCTTGTATCCTGTAAACTGGCAAAGACGTTTTGCTTAACACAATTAAAAATTATTTTTTACATGAAAAGTGATCATTTGAAATGTACGT
>PRKT01002369.1:0-24132 GCA_003671525.1 Saccostrea glomerata | reverse complement strand
GAAACTCTCACTGTTGGCAAAGATTTGGGACAATTAGAATTTGTGGATCTGACACAATACGGCCTTATCTTTACGTCCCCTTATATATTATCTTTCATATTCTATGGTAGAGAAAATGAACTTAACGATGAGAATAAATTGGAAGTACAACAACTGTTTGAAAAAGCAAACACAACTGATCTACGCAGACATAAATTCAAGATGTACCATGCATTTATGTCTGAAACACTTCCTGAATTCTTCACAAGAAAAAAACACAATCCTATGCAACCACCGACTGACGTTAAGGAGACAGACAGCAAGACACCTTTGCAAACAAATATTCAACCTTGATTCTTCTACTCTTGCACTACAAGAAAGTTGAAAAATAATTCTCTCTTTGAGACAGACTTTGCACTAAACAACATAAATTATGATAAATGGTTAGAGCTTCTGCTCTAGAGCGGCGAATTAAGGAATTGATCCTTATGTCGCGAGTTTCAATCCCACTGTGGGGCGTGGATACCGGTCCTTCGGGTGAGACTGTATAAAACGAGGTCCCGTGTCGCAGTAGGTGCTGGCACAAAAACACCCTTTACTGTTCAGTGACTCTGAGTGCTGAGTACAGGACATAATTTGCATCGATTAGAGGCAGAGGTGGCGGATCTTTATGTCGTTAGGACTGTTTTCTACATCGATTCTTGGCTATTGTGGCGGATCTATATTAGTAGTGTAAGTGTACGATTCTGCAGACACTTTCTCTGACTATCCCCAAAACTATCTGGTCAATAGCGTATTCTTGGTTTAAAAGTCACTCTACTACTGTGAAATCACAGATATTCGTGGCGGTTAAATTTTCGTTGTTTTCGAGGTATCAAGAGATACACGAATTGAAGTCCACCACAAAATGTTTAAACCCATATTTATACACAACTACTAAACAAGTCTTTATCCACGAAATCAACTCCCCATGAACCATAATTTTTTCCTCAAAACACGAAAATTTGACCTCTTGAATACAGGTGATTTTACAGCATTATTCATTAATTCAGAGTTTACATAAAGATTTTAATATTGTACAATCATTTATATTAAATTGACTATTCATAAAAGATGTTGTGATTTATTTTTACCATCATTGTCGATAACTTCTCTGACGGGAAAAATACATGGAATCTTTGTCTGCAGTTCATGATCAGTTTATAATCATGCAATATTCCGATATAACAAACAGTATACGTACTCAAAATTCCATAAAACAATAAAAAGTATAGGAGAAGAGCACACACGGACATCCAAAACATCAGAAGTGGGATCAGATGCCATAGGAGAGTGAGCATCCCCTGTTGACTGATCATACCATCATTGTGCTCCTTGATCGGGAAATAACGGGAAAATCCGTCGTCAATTCATTCTGTAAATAATGAGGTTTGCCTTGTCCATGTACTTTGGTTATTGTGGATAAGGTCAAAGTCTTAGAGTAAAACATTTTATTTTTATGTTAATCCGCAATTTTAAGTGATGCATTATTATACCTGAAAGTAGGTTTTCTTTTGATAAGGTTGTAGCTTGGCTATTTTAAGCAGTGTTGTCAACATCGGCGTTAACATAACGTGTATAAGGAATATATAGTACTTGAAAAATTTGATAAGGAAAAAAAAACAAAAGATTATATCGCGCCGCTCAATGGTTGCCTGACACCTGAATGTTGGTAATATTTCAGCAGGATTATTAATTGGACAATGTCAAATTCTCGTGGTTTGACAAAGAAAAAACTATTCAAAAAAAATAACTGAAATATTGTACAATTCAAGAAATATCCCGAGAATTCTTAAGGTTAGCATGATCATGAACCAATGTGATCTTTCAAGATGACAAAGGCTCTTCCCCCCATATCATAACTCGAAAAAAGATATATAGAAAACTGTATAATTTCCCGGTTGGTGAAACTGTTTTTAGATTGCTTTTGACTGAATGAAAATTCAAGCAAAGAAAAACTAAATAATAAAAAATGTTCGGATTTAGCACATTTATAGGGTGTTAGAATTTTATCTTTAAAAAAAGAGAGCAGTCATTGTAAATATGTATCAAACAAATTGTAATTCAATTTCTGGAGAAAAAGTTCTTCAACGCTTCAGAGTCCATAGAAATTCCAAGACTGTTATAAACAGTAGAGCATTGAAAAGTGATATTTTCACTTCATTGATGATTTAAATTTTCGTCTTTAAATGTATTTTTAGGTGAAAGGCATGCACAACCTTAAGAATTTAACATCAATCAGTTTTACCTTTGTAATAACTTTTGCATAATTATCATAATTGACATCCTAAAGAGGGGATGGCGACCCGGTAGGGGACATATATTGCTTATGCAATACTCTCGGAATACCTGTTCATATTAAAAAGAAAATAGATAAGACTGAGTGGAATTTTTCTTTAAAATACCTTAAAAAGTCTTTGGCTTTATTATAAATGGATAACATTATCAAAAAAGCAAAATAATTCAAAAGATATCGCTATCCCATTTACAATAATATTAATTGTCTGGAAGCAAGTTCAATTAAACATATAGTTGAACTTGGTTACTGATTAATCTGAAGTTTCTGAATTTTTACTACAACGTTAAGTAGACATAGAAAAGTAAAAAAAAAATCTCAACACAGAGAATATACCTACATATAAGGTGGGTTTAGTTCAAGGGAAAATACTTTTAAAAAGAATTTCTACTAAGCTTTGTAAGCTCTATAGACAATTTATTTTAATTTTTATCTTTTAAAAATATATATCTTAATGCAATTACTTATCCTTTATACCTTTCAAAAGTTAAGAAAAAAGTTACGATATGACTCAATTTCGCGTTTGTATCTTGTGAAAACACATTTAATTCCAAATCTTTAAATTAATCGGAGGACTTTCTTGTATTCAGAACTTGATGTTTTTCCAAAGATGCTTTTCTTGCAAATTTGGCTACATTTGGTCCAGTTGTTTTGGTATAATATGTTGAAATATAAGACGTTTATATATAACATACATATTAGTCTACTTCACACATGTTTCTTGTATATCTGTTTTAATAGGGCTTCATAAAATGAATGTGTCCCTCATTTTTGATCCGATTCTCGCTACATCGTAGGGATTCTATAAATAGGGCCGAGCTAAGTCGCTGCTCAATATAATTAGTCGTCACTACATGTATGCTTACAGCAATTGGTATTGACGAAAATAATTATACATGTATAATTCTTATACACGAAAGTAAAATACCGAATATGCATAAATTTTAGCGAGGATTTAATTTTGGCATTATAAGCGAGGGTACCAAGATCGCGAAAAATTTATTATCGCTAAAAATAAATAGCGCTTTATCGGCAATACCTTCCTAAGTGAGCTTTTTAAAATCGCTTAAATTACATATCGCTAAAAGTGAAATACCAATTTTCAAAAACAAATCGCCAAATTTTCACTTATACGGTATCAAAGAAACTTACAATAGTTTTACAGGTCAGTGCAGTATACAAACACAAATACATGTGACTGCAATAAAATGTAAACAAAGGTATAATGCAAGATACTAGTAACCAGCCGAAGTCGGGTCGCCATTTCACGCCGATACTGGTGACAATAAAACAGTCAGGTGTAACAAATTCGAGAAGTATACCCTAGTGTTGATATTGTTGATTATAATATCGAAATGGCGTATGCCTATTTACGAATCGAGTTTATCTTTAAGTTAGATGTTAAGTTACATCAGAGACTTATATCAGGAAATAGATTTTTTAAAATCAATTTTACAAAATTTGGAAAATCCTATGGTACGTTGAGTTTTGAATGTACGCGCGAAAGTCTTCTGCAATATTTTCTATAATTTAGTGCTACAATATACATGGTGAGCACTTATTCAGGTTTGCAGGAGTCATTCTGTACAACCTGTTATTTGCTTTAAAAAATGAATACGTTAATTTCAGTACACATAAAGAAAATTTCACAGACAATTTTTCATTCGAACTAAAGTTCCCTTCCACGTTTATACATAGCGGCGGCACTGATAATTAACCCACTGTGATCAATATGCATGTTTATGAAGACCATAATTACATACGCTTAATTTTGTAAATTTGATTTTATAAATGATTGATCAATATTGCTTTGTTTGTCATATTGTGTTAATATATATTTAGATGTTGTTAGTCTGTAAGACAATATAATTATTGTCATTTCTATCTTGCCATTATTTAAATGAATCCACGGCTGTGTTTTCAGCATAGTCAACCTACAAATCAGGAATTAACTTAAACAAACATTACATGTAAGACTTATTCATTTCACAACAGTTTACAGCGGGAAGAATTATTTTATTCCGGATTCTGACGTTGTCAGAGAGCACATGGATTTCTATCAAAGATGGTCGGCTAGAAGTGAAACCACACCGGTAGCCTTTGGAGTTGGCAAACAATTTAACTAAAGTTACGATTTGCTGCATTCAACCCAATGAATAGATAACATAATTATAAATACTGGTATTGTTCTAGAATTGATTTTATAAAGGTTTTATCACTATTGCTTTGTGTGACCACTTGCTCTGGGATATCAAAAGATTGATAGTCTAAAAGCCAATTAGCTAGGACCATTTCGATCCTGTCCTAATTTAAATAAACTCAACAAATGTAGAATTAGGATATATTAATTACATTCCATCATCTAAGGAATGCTGATTATGGCTAACTATTTTCGTATCAGTTTGAGGGGTACTGATTTTGTAACAGTCTCTGAATCTGCCAGGGATTTCATGAATGAATTCGTAAACGATGGCCGAGTAGAAGTCAAATCAGATTGTAACTACTTTGTGGACAGAAACCCTGCAACATTTCATTATATTCTGGATTATTTGTCAGGAAGAAAATTGCATCTTCCAAAGGGTATATGTGCAATTGAAGCAAGAGAAGAAATAGAGTTCTGGATGATCCCTCTGGAGGCTGTGCCCAAATGTTGTTATGAAGTATTGTACAATGATAATATGTCTAGCTATGAGGCAATCGAGGAAATGGAAGAATATATGGCACAAGAGGTCTGTCCAATAGAAACAGAAATAAAATGTTCTAAAGGTAAACTTCAGGAAGTTAGAGAAACTCTCAACAGGGCATTGGTGGATCCAGGTTCCAGTTTACTGGGCAAGGTAATTATTCTGTCTTGATATAGATACATCTTGTATCATTGGATGAAAAAAAAAGAAATGACAATATATGACAATATTTTTATAAATAAATAAAACTACAAGCAATACTGATCAGCTCTATTCTATTTCAGTTACCTCATTCTTAAATATGTTAAGTACTTTTGTTTGTTTGCTTTTAATAGCCTCTAGAATTGTTTACTCATATTGAGACACCAGTAGTGGAGAGCTTCAAATTTAGACGTTTATTTGGAATCTCTGGCCCATGAGAAGTGGGGTATCTTAAATTTTCATCCCAGCACTTTCTGTAACTCGGGGCCTCGGTTAATATTATTCCATGTTAAAGATCGATCTCAGCCTCACCCAGTACATTGAAACAGTTCCTTGACTCTGTAACAAATCATTCTAACAACTTCATCACTCAGACGACTTCTGTTCTCTGATATCAAGATTCCATGATGGGTTGGCAATTGAAATGCAAATTGCTAATCGGTTAAGCATTAGACATTGCGAGCAAATAACAGTCATCATAGCAATATTTGTCATTTAATTCATATTTATATTGAAACATTCTAAGGGCAGATTCACATGTTTTATTCTGAGTTTTACACACATGAGTTAAGAGGGATTATAATATGAATATATATAATTATGATATATATATCATATATATGATTATATATAAAACGTTCATCGGACTAAAGAGGGGAAAAATATCTAAAACCTTCTGTACAATGTACAACAGGGCTTGGATTTCTGGTGTGAACAATGTGTCATATGAAGCTCTTAATGTACTTATTTGAAATAATTTTAATAATGTGTTGCTGATCTGCTGAATCTTAGCAGTAACTTTTCAATCTATCAACTTAGTTTTCCTCTATCCAATTTATGTTAAATCATCTTCATGCTTTTAATTTCAAAAAGATTCTTTTTCTAAATTTAATATCATACTGCAAGTCTCTACGGACATTTTTAGATTATTATCTTTAACTATAAAAATGATTTCCTGAATTCATATGCACGTATCTTTCATTTAATGTCGTTGTTTCCTTAGATATGGTTACTTCTGGTGGCCGTTTTTACCCTAACAGCAGTTGTGTGCTACCTCCTGCATTCGAACAGTGAATTCCGTGTCACAAGAGAAAACATTCCTCCAATACCAGATAATTATACATACAACTTCCTCTTCAGCAACCCAAAGCGCACAGTATTGATCACTAAAGTAGTTTCTATGGAGCATATGATTTTGGAAATTATTTCTAGCGTGTTTCTACTGTTTGATTTATTTTTAAGATTTTTGATTACCCATCGGAAGAAAGCATTCATTTTGTCACCTCCTAATGTTATAGAGCTAATTTCAGTTTTATTATAAGCATTGCTGATAGGAATCCTAGTATAGTCATCGATAACATAGCAGCCGATAAACTTATGGTGGTTTGTGGATTTATATACTCCCTTAGAATTCTCAGACTTTTGCGTTTAGCTGAAACTACTGCAGAAATGAATATTTTAAGACTGTGTTTTAAAAAAGCTGGAAAATCATAGCTCTTCTGTTCATGGTGTTTACAATTTTTTCGATACTTTTTGGGTCTGGAATGTACTGGGCAGAGTTTGAGAATGCAGAAACGATCCCTAACATATTAATCAGTGTTTGGTGGGCCGTCGTAACTATAACAACTGCTGGATACGGGGACCACTATCCAAAAACAACTTTCGGGTATTTTGTTGCATCTTTGACGGCTCTGATTGGATTATTGTTAATAGCAATGCACATTGCAGCTTTATCTTCTAATTTTGGCATTTTTTATAATTCCTATACATATAAAAAGAAATATGCTGCTGCTAAAAAAAAATCCAAAAATTTTATTCATCCAGGCATTGTCAAAAATTAATAAGAAGGCGATAGATTTACATGTAATCTTACATACTATTGTAAATGAAGTATGCATTTCATATTTAAGAAGTATTACACTTATGAAAAGAAAACTTTTAATTATTGCTTTGATATCTGTTTTTGTGTATGTATCAAGTGTTTTTGTTAAAATAAACTCCAATATAGAAAAAAAACTATTACAGATATATGTTGTTTATTTTTACTGCACGCTTTGCACCTAAAATTGCTGTTTATGGAGAAACTGGATTGATACCTTCTAATATACACATTGATGTTGGATTAATGACAAAGATGATGCCCTGAAAAAGTGAATTTCCCCTGAAGATTGATTGCCAATTCCCACTGACTGACTGTCTATAAATTTTTCGACTCAAGTTGTTTTAACACCCAGCAATTTCCCCACACAACAACCTTTTTTTCTTGAGTGGAGAAAGGGCAAACCAACTTTACTCTTAAGAATGTTATAGGAAACTCTTGCGTGTCATGGATTTGATACATGGATGATGTACACTGTGTACTTTTCTTTCAACATAGAATACATTTGGCCTTTCTTCAAAGAATGATTGATAAACTTTAGATATTTATCGTGATTTTAGGGATCGTGTAACATAACGCCCAAGAGCTTTCCTGTAACCTTAGGGCAAATATTCTGGTATGTTACCCTCAACACCATGTGATATATGTAAAATTGTACATAATCAAATTCCCTCAGGACCAATTGTAACGTCATATAAGGGTTATGAAAACGAAAAAAATCAAGAATCGCCGATCTTGCTTTTTAATTTAATTCAAGTTGTAACGAGTCATTTGATTGAATAAAATGTAATCTATATCGTACAACTGTGTTGCGTACGTCACAATGACTTACGTTAAAAACGTACCAATGTGCTTGACGTTACATTTTTAATATGAACTATTTAAAGGCATTTTTGAAAGAAAATTTGAATTAATTTCAATACTTCATAATGGAACATTTAATTATATGGAATGAATTTGATATCTACCGAAGTTGAACTCAAAAACCTGGATTGAAACAGTTTACTCGTTATAAAGCGTAAATTTCCCCAAACAAGATTTTACGGTTGAACCTGAGTAGGTGTGAAAATTCATTCCTTCAAAAACTAAAGCAATCATTTCTACTATGAACTATATTTCTTTTTAAATTCTGTGTGTTTTTCTTAGATAAATACCTACGTTAATTTACATTGTACAAACAGGTGAATTACGTGTTTTCGCAGGACTTTGCTTTGTTTCCTCGTTATTGATTCAGGCCTATGGTTTCCCAAAATCAATTACAATTTTTTTTTGCATTTTTTAATGGCAAAGGCTACTTTTATGTCTTTAGTTATATGTTGATAACTTAAGTTGAGTTTTGGGATATTTTTCTACAGTTTGTTGTTTTCTTTTCTTTGTCTGACTTTTAATGAAAATGCATATCTTGAGACAAAGGTAACATTTAATAATTCTATATCAATGAAACCTTATGATATTGTTATGTCTACGTAATATAATTATCATATCGAGTTTTAATCTAATTTCTGGATTTCTAAAGCTGTTAACCTTTTCTGGCATATGCATTCTTCTCGTCTGACGTGAAAAAGAGAGTATTGTGTAATGAAGCATTTATAATTTTGTTCACACTGTACATATCAGAAAATTCTTGCATCAAAAGAAAAGGTTACTATTAACAATAAAAGAATGTAAATAATTTTTTTGGTAATTCGGTATCACCATTTTTTGCTAGTTCGGGGTAAACTTTGCGCACCATTCGAAAGATTTTTGATATGATGAAAATCAACGCTGTAGTAAGACACGTGTTTTATAACAGCTTTTTCGTGTGAAATCATCTTTAAACCTAAATCTAAGGAATGCTTCCTGATCTTTGATGAGAGGTCAGTTTCAAATTAATCTTTTGATAATCTCATTAAAAACGCAATCCTTCAGTATCTTAATTTAAGTCAAAAATCTCAAAGAGATTATACAAACAAAAATGAGTTTATTGGAAGGGACTCTCTGGTAAAACGTTTCCGCAAAACTTGATCGGACTCTTGCTATATGAAGGATATGGAGATCACGAAGAGTATTCAATATCAAAGTCAATAAAACAATACAAGATACAATTCTGTAAAATATGTGCCTAATGCCAATAAAGAATTGAAAAAATAGGATAAACAATGAATGAAAACTGACAGAAGTGGATTTTTCTATGCGTGGCCAACCAATTTTTTGAGCAAACACGGACCTCCAAAACATCAGAGTCGGGATCAGATGCCATGGAGGAATGAGCATCCCCTGCTGACCGGTCACACACGCCGTGTGTTCCTTGTCATGATCGGGAAATAACGGAATCTGCCGTCAATTCAGTGTATAAATAATGGTCTAACAATTAGTATGAAAAACTTCAGCCAGCATTTGACTCAATGATAAATTGTATTTGCAGAACGAGACTGCTGGTATTCTTGTTTCATCAACTTGCTTGTCAATAATTTACCTCGTTTTAGAAATTGTTCATACGTAAACATGCTCTTGCGTATTGAATCAACTGAGATACATACACTCCGTCTGCAGGTGATGAAGGTATATTGCTGCATAGATAAGGGAAGTTGACGATAGAAGTGATAAAAGTCATCACGTTTATCACAAAGGATCACAACAAGTGTTTTCTTCTTATCACGCATACGATTTTGCACAAATTCTGCTTCATATGAATACAAAAATAGGTCTGCTAATAACGGAGCGCAGTTGGTACCCATGTGAATTTCAATAGATTGTTGGAAGACTTCGTCTCGAAAAACAACATAGATATTGTCAATCAGAAACTCTAGCATCCTTTTGATGTCAATTTCAGAGTACTTTTGTGTGCAATCAGAATGTGATTTAACAAAATAATTTTGCAGATGACTAATGACCAGGTAAGTACATTTTCGAGTTCCATTTTTAGAGCCTGGACTTTGTATGTTCTTCGGAATTTTTGAGTATCCACATCTGATTCACACCAACCCTTGAATATATTGTTACACAGTACTCGTAAAGTTTTTCCTTCACTTAGTAACTGTCAATATCTTCAATATCTTAGTGGGGAGTAACGAAAGATTGAAAATTTACTGGAACCCGCAATGTTTCTTTGTTTGTAAGGATTTTTATGAAGTTTCGGATTCCAATATATAAAGGGTAGTTCAGCTTTATTTTGGCTCTTTGAAATATTAAAAATATTAAAAACTAACATATGATTTTGAAGAATTTCTTTCTTTGAAAGGGCAGTATGAGTGTAAGTAGGATTACCACTTGTAGAATTAAATCCAAGTTCTTCAATAATACAATTTATAAAATGAGCCTTACAAACGAAGACAATGTTATTACCTGCTTTGTCGGCAGGGACAAGTACATACTGATCATGTAATCTGTTTAATTCTTTTTTCACTTCTGGATTATTGAACACAGAAATGGTTTTCATATTGTCCCTCACTCTTTTAATACGCGACTTTAACATGGATCTGATACATTTAATCCATTCTGACTATCTATGGGGACCCCTACATAAAGCTGCTGACTTAGTCACAGTTCATTGCATGTAATCCGCCATCACCGGTGTAGACGGACGTATGCTAAGCAACACTCATAGAGGCAAAAATAACTGTATACTTTTAATGCGGGAAAATAAGATACCAAAGAAACTTGCAATAGTTGCACAGGCCAGTTCAGTATGCAATTAGATATAAGCAACTGCGATAAGATGTAAACAAAGGTAATGTAAGATAACCAGAACAAACCTGGGTAGCCATTCCACGCCGAAACCCGTGACAAGGGGGCAGTATTATATAGCGACTTTCATAAAGTATGCCATTTTTATTTATTTATTTTTTTTTTTTTTAGATTTTTCGATGAACAAAATAATTTGTACAGCCAATCCTGTATTTATTTGTTATAATAAAATATTTTTCAAATTTTCATATCTTGACAAGGATTGTAGACTGTCATATCTCATTAAGATGAAAATTTACGATCTAAATATTGATAGACTAATGATATGTGATATTGATGTTTTGTTATGATAGTAGCATCTATACTTATAAAGTAATAAATTTTGAGAATACGAAAGGCTTGCACCATAGTTCATACTTTCTGATCTAGAAATACAGTAGGTATAAGGTTATGTCAATAACCTAAATTCAGATCGCACTCATATAGTTATTATTGTAAGTTTAATTAAAGGTCTACCTTCCGGTTAACAACCTCAAAGTAGCAAGCAAAAACGAAAGCAAGGTGGTCGTACCTGCTTGCCGATCTAAATTATAGACATTTTAAAATGAAACTAACAAAACGGAAATGTTTAAAAGTAGCGCATCGAGAGGGGCTGTAGATTGGCATTTTGTGAAACGCTAACACAGCCAGTTGAGAAATGTGTGTTTCATATTATGTTATTGTTAAAGTCCTACACGCTATATGAACGCCGACTTTTGTGGGAAACAAAATGATTAATGATTTGAAACACATGAAGTGTAATAAAAAATAATACTTTCCACAAAATTTTACCATAGAATTCGTTGTAATAATAGGGTTTATCTCATAAGGATAAACCAGGTTATTTAGTGCAGTAATTGCTTGTGCATAATTTTCTAATTGGCAAAGGGCAGTAACTCTTATAAGTAAGTCAATTGTAATTTCCCTGTCGTGTACCCCTTTTCAATATGGTGAGCATGCGCGTTCAACTCTTCCTTTTTCTTCATCAACCCTCGGAGCAAAACACGAAATTTTCGTGTCCGACAAAATTTGTTAAATCGACTTTAATCATTGGCATCGGTTAGAAAATAAACTGAAAATATGTTGCAAGCGCCCAGAAAATCAAAGTCCAATAGCCCATATGCCCGTCCTAGCGGTCAAGCTGATGCAGCCATCCCCACTGCGGTTAGGACCACGCCACGAACCCGGGCGGCCATTAGGCCCTATAGTGACTAGGCCTCATGGTACCACAGCCACGTTAACCGTTCCGACGTCGACGATACCTCAAGTTTCTAGCATAACCACCAGTATTCCTGCTAGCAGCATGATGAAACAAGCCATACCATGTATACAGACGCAGCCAGGTCAGCAGGGCGTGGTCAATAACGAACAGGGGACTGGGAGCATAACTGATCCAGGTACAATACACACAGTTGATTCCTTAGCTTTACCCTTACCATTTATAAGTACAGCTTCCCCCCTAGGTGTTAATGTATCACAAAGTTTGAAAGAAAAAAAATTATAACAAGGCCAAGATAAATAAATAGTGTGTTTCCTATTCCATTCTGAGAAAAAATAGGGTAGGTAGGTAGGGAAAATATTTTATTTTATTTAAACATTTTATTCGCAAGCACGCTGCCTTTTCCTCTAGAGAAATAACATACAAAATATTTCTGATTAATGTGCCTATGATAAGCATTTTTCTAACAGGGAAGTGATTCAGATTAGAAATTCTAATTGTAAAACTAGAATAATTAATTAGGGGGTTCATATTGATTTGCAACTATAGGACATCTGGAATACCGGTATTTACCAGAAAAGTTAGAGGTCATTTTGTCCTACACTTCTTAAAATTATACATGTGTAGGCCAATTAATAGTGTGGGGTCCGTTCAACATTTATCATTTTAACAACTTCAAGCAAAGTTATAGTTGGAAATACTGTTTACAATTCCCTTAAAAATTCTTTCATTGCATGATTAAATTAAGTCAGGTAAATGACATAAGAAGTTAAATACTGAACAAGTGTAACTTAATTGGTTTCAGCAATTTTTCTAATATTCTATTTTTCTAGGACATAAGAAGTTAAATACTGAACAAGTGTAACTAAATTGGTTTCAGTAATTTTTCTAATATTCTATTTTTCTATTATTTTAAGTCATTTTTACCGGATTATCATTGCCGGATAGTAAAGGAAAATTGGAAAAATAATTAGAATTGATTATCGGTAATAATCGGCTGGATATAATTGATTATAATCAAAATTTTTATCATTATTGAAAATAATATAGAAAAGTTAAACTTACTCAAATTTCTGTCAGACTTTAAAAAAATCATTTAATTACATGAAATATTCAAAAATGTTTATTAAATTTAATAAAGTGGAAAATAATATTTAATAAAGTGAAAAATAATATTTTGTTTATTTTAAACTACATCATTTTATTGAGACAGAAGGGGAAATTGATTTTTAAAAAATTCCATTCATTGGGTATTTTACTGATATTAGTCCCACCTTCATTCCATGTGCATCTTTCTTGGGATCACAAGTTTTAAAAGTAGTTATCCAAAAATAAGACTTGTTTTTCTAAATATATATTACGTTTACAAATTGTCTAGACTAAAGAAATAAAATCCTTTCTATAGTAAAACCTTGCAACATTGTCTTCTCCTGTTATTAGTGTGACCCCATATTCAATCATGGCGGTAAATGTATCAACTAGGCATGGCATCCTTCGATGTTTTAAACATTCATCACTACTTTTGTGCTCTTTGCACTTGGATTTGGAAGCAATATTAAAGTATTTTTGTCAAGATTTAACACCCACATAGCGCTGACTGATGAAATCTGCAGTTGCAGAAAGAATAAAAAAAAAATAATCGGATCTGAATGGGGAAAAAATATTCGACTGTCCTTTACAAACAGAAGTAAATAGGCCGTTATGTCTGATCAATGGATATTTTACAGGCCATTTTGGCAGGTAAATTTTATCTTTCCCCCTGCCTTTTGAATTTTTATCGGTATAAATGGACGGAGGCCGACACCAATCTGAAACCCTGTTACTCCTGGATAGGCCTATGACACTGACAGAAAAAATGTTCAGGGTCGGCTCGAATATTTTAGGGTCGGTCGGGGAACCGGAAACACAGTATTTATTTATTTAGGCCCAATGAATTTGTTCATCTTAATAAACTTCTATTTCATGACCCCACGTCTACCCCTACAAATCAAATAGTTTTTGAGGATGGCACATTCCAACTTTTGGGCAGATCACCTATAAATGTATCACTTTTAGAACAGTTGTTACAAAATTACCCATGTGAGAATGCCAAATGTTTGGCAAGTGGTTTAAATTTGGTTTTAAATTAAATTACCATGGAGATAGAAAACGGTTAGAATATAAAAACATGCTATCTACCCAACAATTTGTAAATGAGATTCAAGTCAAGATAGACAGAGAAATAGAGCTTGGGAGGTGTTACGCCCTTTTCCTTACCCTCCTATTTCTTATTTACGTTGTAACCCCATTGGTATCCTTCCAAAGAAACAAGGGGGTTGGCGCATGATCACCAATTTATCTAATCCTTTAGGAGATAGTGTAAATGATTATATAGATTCAGAGTTGTGTTCTGTCAATTATTCAACTTTTGATGATGCAATAAAAAATCATTTCGGCCAAAGGTGAGGGGGCATTAATGGCAAAAATGGATTTTTCAAATGCATTTAGGTTGTTACCTATATGTTCCCAAGAATTTTGTTTATTAGGTTTCAAAATTGCAGACTTGTACTACATAGACAAATATTTGCCCATGGGCTGTTCAATATCTTGCTCATTGTTTGAAAAGTTTTCAACTTTCCTTCACTGGGAAGTGCAGCATAGATCAAATATTGAGAGTATAGTTCACTATTTAGATGATTTTTTTTATTTGTTGGTGAGAAATCCACAGATGAATGTCAAATATTAATGTGTTGCTTTCAAGAACTCTGTCAAGGGCTGGGGGTTCCATTAGCTGTAGAGAAAACTGAGGGTCCAACTACTCTATTTGTTTTTTGGGCTTAGGCATTGACACTATGACTCAAACAATTTTTATTCCAGAGGACAAAATAAAGGAATTGTGTCAAAAATCCAAAATATTTTAAGTTGTAAAAAGGTAACGCTCAAGCAGTTGCAATCCCTGGTAAGCATTGGCCTTTGAAGTTAAGGCATTTCCAGCAGGAGGTGCTTTTTCTCGTAGGATCTATGGGGCAATGGAGGGAGTTAAAAAATCATTTTATTTCATTAGAGTAACAAATGAAATAAGAATGGACTTGCAGATGTGGGTTCAATTTTTGCTCGACTTTAATGGTAATACGCCATTTCCTTCGCAACATTGGCTCGACAGTGAATATTTAGAATTTTTTACAGATAGTTCAGGAGCATATGGCTGTTGGGTAGTTTTTGGAAATCATTGGTCTTGTTTATCCTGGCCTTCATACTGGTCTTCAGACATAATTAGGGATATAACATTATTGGAGCTTGTTCCCATAGTATTGGGTATTAGTATTTTGTCATCTAAACTAAAAAAAACCTTAAACTGCTGCTTCATGTAGACAATATGGCATTAGTGCAGATTATCAATCAAAAAACAAAAGAGTCATGGTGCTGCTACGTTACATAGTCCTGAAAACTCTTCAATTTAATATTCAAATTAAAGCTCAACATATTATGGGTGTGAAGAATAATGCAATTTCTCGATTTCAGTGGTCCAGGCTCAGGCAGCTAGCCCCTTTGGCAGATCAGTTTCCATTTACGATACCAATACAATTTTGGGAAATTATGGAGAAACTATAAACATTAAACTTTTGCAAGCTAGCATATCAGAAAATACTGGTAAAGTTTATAAACAAGGTCTACAGAGTTTTTATAATTCTAAAGATTAGCACTGTTGCACAGATTAATAAGTGCAGTACAGCATTTGGCCTTTTCAACATATGAAGCAGTATTATTTCAGTCATCTTTTGCCTTGGCATTCTTTGCATTGTTGAGAGTAAGTGAAGTTATAGATCTAAGAAGGGATGATATTCAGATTTTAGAGAGTGGAATATCAGTCTTTATAAAAAGTTCCAAAACGGACCAATTAGGCCTATTAGGCTCTGGGGCTTCAGTTTGGGTGCCTTGCACATCGGAATCGGTACTGTTGGTGAATTTGTTGAAGGGGTTTTCCCTGCTGTCTAGAAAAATTGAAAGGGATGTATATTTTGCTCAATTTAACTCTAAGCCATTGAAACAGTTTCAGTTTTCTAGCATGTTACATCAATCCTTAAAATTTCTAGATATCAAAACTTCAAATTACAAAACCCACTCATTTCGTATTGGGGGTGCTACTCACTTATATTTGGAAGGGTTGTCTGAGGGGGAAATTCAACAAATGGGAAGATGGAATCGACAGAGTATAGATCATACATTCGTCCTCTAAATACTTAGATACAAGTGTTTAGGTTATTGATAGAAATTATGGTGCATGTTTGATTGAAATAATTGCATTGATTTTCTACAGGGGTCATTTGGATTATAGGATCTTCAATTGTACATTGGGCACATAGCTATGCAGTTAAATCTAATCAGTCGGACCTGGGATTAGGCCAAACAAAAAATTTTGTGGCATGGAATCCGTGGAATGTTATGGGAGCAACTAAACCAAACATTAGACTTCTTATTAGTTAGTAACAAAACTCCAGATATCATTATTATTCACTGTGCGGGGAACAACATTGGACAACAACATAATACTTAAGAGGTATACAAATGATGATGACGGCTAATTTAGCAAAAATAAAAGAGCGATTACCAAATTGCATTATTATTTGGTCTCATATCTTGCAACGAAGAAACTGGTCAAATGTAGTAGCTAACACTGAGGGAGAAAAATGTAGGCAAAGAATCAATAGTTCAGTAGCATCTTTTGTATTGAATAAATTAGGTAGAGCAGCTATTAGGTACCCAGATATAACTGCAAATCAAAGGAATTTGTTCCGCCCTTATGGTGTTCACATGACAGATTTAGGCAATGATTTGTTTATTAATACTGTAAAGGGTGAATTGAAACAATTTTTATCTTGTAAATTTCAAACCAGGACCTTTCCTTGAAATGGTTGTGCTTGTCATGGTTAGGTGAATGTCTATAGAAATATATATGTGTTGTCATATAATTTAATTGAATTACTTTGAATTGGATCATGAGCGCATTTGACGCAACTTTTATTGTTTTGATTTGGACAGAGCGCATTTGACGCAACTTTTATTGTTTTGAATTGGATCATGTGCGCATTTGACGCAACTTTTATTGTTTGAATTGGATCATGAGCGCATTAGACGCAACTTTTATTGTTTTGAATTGGATCATGAGTGCATCTGTCGCAATTTTAAGTTATAGTTTGAATGTTGGTGAATTTCACTTCTTTGTGCGCATATTGCGCTCTGCGCATTTTGCGCAAGTAATTTAAATATTTGAATTGTGAAAGGGGCAAAATTGCCGCCTTGTTTATGGCGGATGGTACATTCGACTTTGTCATATGTACCATTTGGCATAATTTTGCATAGAATACCATTTCCGGGGGGGGTGCTGTTGTCTCCAGGCTCCTTGGATTCAGGTGGTATTTCTATTGCTTTCTCATCTATATTTATGCTGCCATATAATTGTAATCGGCGCGCATATTTGTGAATTACATATTAAAATGTTGAGGCCTGGTTTATAGGATGGTGTTTTTTAAATAATTTTTTAAGGTAAAAAGGGGGATTTATAGTCACTAAATAACAAAACAATTAAGCAATATATGGCTAGTAAGAATTCAGTCTTTTCATGAATATTGATGAAGGAAGTGCGTAAACAGTAGACCTATATATAGATACACATGTCCACGGGAAATCACAGACAGCGAGGTATGTGCATTTTGACAATAATTAACAAAAGGTTAATATGCGTCATAACAGAGTAGATGGATGATACTGATTACATTTAAAGATAAGTATCATTGTGAGTAAGACTCTTGCCAGCCACGTCAAAAGTGAGTAGGATCTCAAACAGCCTGTCTTGTTTTCTTCACGCCGTGTTTGTTTATCAATCTATTGATGAATATAATTGGTATCCTTCTGGGAAAACGTTGTTAAAGTCAAAAATGCACAGATGTTGTCTTATTTAATAAGGCTTACAGGGAATATTGCACCAAAAAGTGACTTGGGGAGCGTTTGGGGAACATCTGTAACGGTTCCCGTTACAATTAGCTCTAGTTATTATGTTCCCCAAACGAAGTTGGGGAACATATTGTTTTTACTCTGTTTCTTATTATTAAGGTCTTCCGTCTTCACGGAAGACCTTATAGTGATTCTATTGTTTCTTATTATTAAGGTCTTCCGTCTCCAACGGAAGACCTTATTGTTTTCGTTCGGTTTCTTTTTCCCTATTATTATTTTTCTTACCGATTTTGTGCACGCGATTTCTCAGAAACGGCTGGACCGATTTTAACCAAACTTTCAGATCTGATGGAAATTTATCTGAACCTTGTCGGAAATTTTTTATAAGTACGTCGTCACTTCCCGTCGTGATATATGGACGATATACTGATTTTTAGAGGGTCAGCTTGTCCTGAGATCTCCTCCTAAACGACTTAAGATATCGACTTGAGATTTTCATTGAAGGTAGAGGAAGGATAGTAGATGTGACATTTTGCATATAGAGCTTTCCAGGTAAAAAGGCATCGACACTCGCCCGGGCTCGAAAAATAGGCTCATATGCATCTCGCAAAAATTGATACGTTTTCTTTTACATCTTTTTACCTGTAAATATTTTGTTAAGACATCTATAATAAAAAATGTGCAATATAGTAAGACCTTTCATTTGATATCAAGTAAACGGGGTTAGCCCTTCAAATTAGGGGCATAGAGGGGCTAAAATCTCTCGTCTTTAACTTTTTAATGGTCAATATTTTGTGATACATTACTGTAGCAAAGATATTCAACTTAACAATTTGCAACAATATATACTAAAAATTTTATCATATGTTATGTAATAAAGGGTCACAGGGGGCTAAAATGCTAAGACGTCGCGTACGATGTTGGTGTCAAAAAGTTAAAAATTACTATTGCGGCGGCATTTGCGCTATTTTCATAATTTTAAAACAATTCACTATATGAAAACTATATATCATTCGGTCGGTAATTGTATACTTAATACATTTTAACAAAAATATTGATAAAAAAATTCCATTTGTCAAAGATATTAATTTGAATATTCCGTCAATTACGTGAAAAACGCATGTAGACCGGTAACAGGGGCGTCGCACACGCAATAAAAAAATGTTGATCATTTCCATAAAACAAACAATACAAACATAAAATTTGGCAGAAAAATTCAGAATTTGATGTAAATGATGTAAATTCTTTAAAATTTTATTGTCATTCAATCCGTATGCTCTGAACGCGTCGCTTAAAATCCAAGACAGAGGTGTAGACGCACGTTAATTGACGAAATATGGGATACACCAAAAAAGTCTTCAGTTACTTAGAATAATAATTACATGAGCTAAATCTATTTTTAAATTACATCTCAATAATCCTTTTTGTGTGTTAAGAACTATATTTTATAAAAGACTGATATTTTTGGTTGATATGCCTGTTGGATTTCTGATATTCAGCCGATTTCTTGTGAGGATGTTGAAGTAGATGGTGTGTCACAAAGTTTGGAGTTTCAATGTCACAAAGTTTTCAAGACTCGTAAAATGGCTAATTTTGTAATGCTGGGTGAAAAATTTATGTTGAAAATTATTTCAATTTCTACAAAATGTTGCCATGTTATTAAGGAAAAGATCTCTAGACAAATATTTAACTTGCTGTGTCTTAAAATTTAATAATAATTGCTGTTTCACATGTATGTACTACATGTAGCTGTATGTCACAATTGAATTTAACGGCAAAAACGTCACATTTAAATGCTAAACTCCAGCAATAACCTTCATTTTAAGAATCATATTTCTAATTTGGCACCAAACGACATTAAATACAAAATGTGCAAAATCAATACTTTATTTAGATATGAGTTTATTCTATAAAGCAGTGTTTGTTTTACAGGCGTTTTACAAAGTCAACATAAATGTCACACATTGTCCAAAATTTATACATCTAACTATAATTGTATAAATGTGGTAAAATAAATCAAATGTATATTCATTAGAAAGAGACATATTGAAAATTAGAAGATTTTTATGAAATGTGCATCTTTTCAAAAATTTATTAGTATATTCCAAAATAATTTTCAATGGAATGGTGACAAAATCCTAACAAAATATAAATCTCAACATAAATGTCACACACGTAAAAATTTGGCGTTTTATTACGTTATTACGTTCAATGCATAAAACGTAATATAACCTAAAGCGTCCCAAATAAACTTACTCTTACTGCTGATGAGCCTGATATTGATAAAAGAAAAATGTACTAATAATGATTCATCTTAAAATTAACTTAAGGTTTTGAAAGTTGTATTTATATATATTACAGTTAAACATGTGCATTGTATATTGTAATGGTTTCGAATTTATCTCAGTTATATAAAAAGCACATCGATTAAAAATGCGAAGTTAAACAAATTTTGTCATTTCTATACGGCTTTTATCAAATGAGACAAATCATGCTTCATTTTTTCCACCCGCAACATGCATGCAAAAAGGCAGAGAGAGAGAGAGAGAGAGAGAGAGAGAGAGAGAGAGAGAGAGAGAGAGAGATTTTAGACCTAAAATATCTGCATCAAAGTACGGCTACGTATAATATATATTTCCCTTTTGGATTTTTCTGAAACTAAGAGCACTTTTCTCGCAGATTGAAACAGACACATTTTTTTAGATAGACTATATGAGGAGAAACATTGGTAAAATACAGTTGATACTTTGTTAGACAGTCCATGATGACACCCGACCGGAAGAGAATTTCGTTTTAATCCCGGGATCAATTAAGATTCAATCATTCACTCATAAATATCAAATAAAGCAAAGTTTATAAAAACTATTTTTTCTTTACTCGAGACCCATTCAACAAATATTGAATAAATAACAGAATAATTTATTTGCTGTATTATATATCTTTACATTGAACTACTTGTACTTATGTAATTGGCGGAACTACTGGATGTTTATTTTTTCTTCGTAGAAAAATGTTTGCGAAAAAAGCTACGTCAAATTGATATTCTGTAACTTCACGTAAGATAACGTCATTTTGACGTTACCGAAACTGACACCAACACCATGCGCAACGTCTAAATCTTTGACGCTTTATACCTCTAAAAGCGTGAATATTTTGATAAGCAATATTGAACAAAAGATGGTCAAAATAATGTTCCTAACAATATGCATACTTTTAATTTTTTTATTTCATTTTTTCCGTTGACACTTCCGTTATAAACAGGAAGTAGTTTAGATATAGCGATTTCTTTTCACATTTTCTAATGAGTGTAATTGTTCGTTATCGAGATTTAAAGAATGCATACCATCTTAATATTTCGACCGGAAGTACGGCTCGTAAAAGCCTGAAGTTGTCTTAAAATGAGTATTTTCAATCGAAACTTTCAGGGGTGATTACTGCATGCTTGATGTAGAGTTAAAAGTTGTTTTGAGCACAAACGGTCGAACCGGAAATGAATAAGAAGAACCAGAAGTTGATTGGAATTGATTGATCCTACATTTTTTGTGTTTCTAAACATATTTTGAAGAATTCTTGTGCTTTTTTGACAATGTAATTATCCCAACACTGGTCTTATTTCATCAGATAACGGACGGAAGACCTACTCGTTGCTTGCAACGAGTTCGCATCTAGTTAAGGTCTTCCGTCTTCACGGAAGACCTTATAGTGATTCTACTGTTTCTTATTATTAAGGTCTTCCGTTTCCAACGGAAGACCTTATTGTTTTCGTTCGGTTTCTTTTTCCCTATTATTATTCTTTTTTTTCTTACCAATTTTGTGCGCGCGAGTTCTCGGAAATGGCACGACCGATTTTAACCAAACTTTCAGATCTGATAGATATTTATCTGAACCTTGTCGGAAATTTTAGTCGTCGATGACGTCACTTCCGGTTGTGAGATATGGACGATTTTCTGATTTTTAGAGGGTCGGCTTGTCCTGGAAACTCCTCCGGAACGACTTAAGATGTTGACTCAAGATTTTCAGTGAAAGTAAGGGAAGGTTTGATGAGTTGCAGGCAGGCATCCAAATCTTCATAGCGCAAAAGGCGCCGAAGCTCGGTAGAGCCCAAAAAAAGTCTCGGAAACATCTCACAAAATTTGACATCTTTTGTTTTATATCTTCGTATCTATTCATAATTTGTTAAAACATAAAGAAGAAAAGTTGTACAGATTCACGGGACCTTTCATATGAAATCAAGAAAAAGGGGCTGACCCCTCAAATCAGGGGCTCAGAAGGGCCAAAACTCTTTTATTTATATCTCTTTATTGATCAATATTTTGTTATACATTACAGAAGCAAAGATATTCATCGTAACGATTTGCAACAATATATTATAAAATTTTGATTATATGTTACGTAATAAGGGATCACAAGGGGCCAGAATGTCACATCTTTGACGCTTTATATCTCAAAAAGGGGGAATATTTTGATAAGCAATATTGAACAAAAGATGATCAGAATAATGTTCTAAACAATATGCATACTTTGAATTTTTGTAACACGGCCCCATTAAGGACCTGCAGCGATGGCCCCTAAATATTTCCATTCAGCATATCTCCACAACGAAAAGAAATATTTGAATAAGTGTTGAACAAAAAATCTTTTAAATGACAAGACCTTTCATTTGATATCAAGAGAAAGGGGCCGACCCCTAAAATTAAGGGCTCAGAGGGGCCAAAAATCTTTCATCTCTAACTCTATAATGATCAATATTTTGTTATACATTAGTGAATCAAAGATATTCATCGTAACGTTTTGCAACAATATATCATAAAATTGAGATAATATGTGACGTCATAAGGGGTCACAAGGGGCCTGAATGTCAAATTTTTGACGCTTTATATCTCAAAAAGAGGGAATATTTTGATAAGCAATATTGAACAAAAGATGGTCAGAATAATGTTCTAAACAATATGCATACTGTGATTTTGTTTAAAATGATGGCTCCATTAAGGACGTGTAGGGGTAGCCCCTAAATATTTCCATTCAGCATATCTCCACAACGGAAAGAAATCTCAGAATAAGCGTTGAACAAAAAGTCTTTAAATTTAAAAGCCCTTTTATTTGATATCAAGAAAAAGGGGCTGACTCTTCAAAATAGGGGCTCAGAGGGTCCAAAAGTCTTTCATCTATAACTCTTTAATGATCTATATTTTGTAATATATTACTGATTAAAAAGTATTCATCTTAACGAATTGCAACAACATCGTATAAAATTTTAATCATGTATTACGGAATTAGGGGTCACAAGGGGCCAGAATATGAAGTGTTTGTCGGTTTATATCTCGAATAGGAGAAATATTTTGATATAAGCAATGTTGAACAAAGGATGGTCAGAATAATGTTCCAAACAATATGCACCGTTTGAATTATTGTGAAATGGCCCCGTCAAGGACTTGGATTGGTGGCCCCTAAACATTTTCATGCAAGATATCTCTTTAACAAAAAGAGATCTGTGAATATGTCTTGAACAAAAAGTGTTCAAAATCATGAGACCTTTCATTTGAAATCAAGAAAAGGGTCTGGCCCCTCAAATTAGGGGCCGAGGGGGCCAAATCACTTTCATCTATAAGTAAGATTGTTAATAAATCAAAAGAATTGAATCAAGTGAAAGAAGTCTTGATATTTCTATTTTGTAACAAAGATCATAGTCAAAATCATATCTCATCTTATCGAAAAATCGGACGGAAGACCTACTCGTTGCTCGCAACGAGATCTCATCTAGTTCTTATTATTCTTTTTTTTGACAAAAGTTTGTGCAGGCGATTTCTCGAAAACTATTCAGCGGTTTTTCACAAAATATGTGTCATTATATGAAGTTGTTACATCCGAAGAGAAATTTGGAAAATTCTCTTCTGGTGCCAAGTTATGGACAATTTCCTGATTTTAAAATGCGATTTTGTCGCGCACTTTTATCGAAAATGGCTAAGGATATGAACTGGAGACTTATAGGAGATGATATATCATGACTTTGTGGATTGCAGAATCACCTTTTCGTGCGTCGTCAGTACTTCCGGTCGTTACGAGATGCAAATTTTAAAAAATCGTATTTTCTAACTTTTTTGTTTTTCAGTATTTTTCATTTTTATTTGGTATGGTAATAGAAGATCTCCTTATAATGCTTACTATTTAATTTGTTTGAATGTTGATAAATCTAAAGTCT
>PRKT01002368.1:0-24150 GCA_003671525.1 Saccostrea glomerata | reverse complement strand
AACATTACCCTGTTGGTTAACCCAAAGCCCTTACTCACAATTATTCTGTAGTTTGACGTACAACCCCTTACTCACAGTAACCCTGTAGCTTATCCTACGACCCCTTACTCACAATTGCCCTGTAGTTAAACTTACAACTAGGATAAGCATTAGGGTTAGGGTAGAGTTAGAGTATAGGGAATTCGAAGTGTAGCAGATGTGTTATTGCGGATCTTATCCATGTTAGAAATGGTGGTTAAGTAAATTCTAGGTACAATTTCCTGAGTAAACGTAGTAAGGGGTGAGGGGTAATGAAGAACCTTCATCTCCTTAAAGATGTTTGGTTATACATCTAGAGCTAAAACCCCTTCCTCCCCATAATCTTAATGGTTATTTAAAAACCCCTTACGTACCTTCACCCTGAAGGTTAACCAACACTCCCTTACTCACCATGACCCTGTAGCTTAACGTAAACCCATTACTCATCATTAAAGCGTAGTTTAACATAGAAACCCATTACCAAACATTACACCTGGTTAACCAACAACCAGTTACCCACCACTACCGTGTAGGTAAACCCAACGCCCTCACTCACAATTGCCCTGTAAGTTGATCTACAACCCCTTACCCACCATTACCCTGTTGGTTTACCCAAAGCCCTTACTCACAATTATTCTGTAGTTTAACGTACAACCCCTTACTCACAGTAACCCTGTAGGTTATCCTACGACCCCTTACTCACAATTACCCTGTAGTTAAACTTATAACTAGGATAAGTATTAGGGTTAGGGTAGAGTTAGGGTATGGGGAATTTGACGTGTAGCAGATGTGTGATTGCGGATCTTATCCATGTTAGAAATGGTAGTTAAGTTAATTCTAGGTACAATTTCCTGAGTAAACTAAGTAAGGGGTGAGGGGTAATAAAGAACCTTCATTTTCTTAAAAATGCTTGGTAATACATCTACAGCAAAAATCCTTACTCATCATAATTTTTATGGTTATCCAGCAACCCCTTACGTACTTTCACCCTGCAGGTTATTGAACACTCCCTTACTCGCCATGACCCTGTAGCTTAAGGTAAACCCATTACTCACCATGAAAGCGTAGTTTAATAAAGATGTCCCTTATCCAACATTACACCTGGTTAACCCAACAACCAATTACCCACCATTACTGTGTAAGTTAACCCAATGCCCTCACTCAAAATTACCCTGTAGGTTGACCAACAACCCCTTACCCACCATTATCCTGTTTGTTAACCCAGAACCCATTCTCACAATTACTCCTTTTATAACCAACAAATCCTTACTCACAACTACCCGGCAGTTTAACTTACAACCAGGGTAAGGGTAGCGTTTGAGTATAGGAAATTGGACGTGTAGCATATGTGCGATCTTATCCATGTTAGAAATGGTAGTTAAGTGAATTTAGTAAGGGGTGAGGGGTAATAA
The DNA here is from genome assembly GCA_003671525.1 of Saccostrea glomerata. Classification (NCBI taxonomy): domain Eukaryota; kingdom Metazoa; phylum Mollusca; class Bivalvia; order Ostreida; family Ostreidae; genus Saccostrea; species Saccostrea glomerata. Next base: position 22,720 of record PRKT01002368.1, on the reverse strand, counting down.
AGAACGTTCACCTCCTTAAAGATGTTTGGTAATACATGTACAGCAAAAATCCCTTACTCCCCGTAATCTCCATTAACCCCTAACGTTCTTTCACCCAGAAGGTTAATTTACCCTCCCTTACTAACCATGACCCTGTGGCTTAACGTTAACCCATTACTCATCATAAAAGCGTAGTATAACTTAGAAGCCCCTAACCCAACATTACACCTGGATAACCAATAACCAATCAACCATCATTACTGTGCAGGTTAACCCAAAGCCCTCACTCACAATTACCCTGTAGGTTGACCTACAACCCCTTACTCACCATAATGATGTACCTTAACGTAGACCCCCTCCTCACCATAAATCCGCAGTTTTACCTAAAAAACCTTACCCACCATTACACTGTTTGTTAACCATTAACCCCTAAACCACAATTACCCTGTTGGTTAACCGAAAGCCCTTACTCACAATTACTCTTTTTTTAAGAAATCGACCCCGTACTCACAGTAACCCTGCAGCTTTTCCTACAACACCTTACTCACCTTACTCACACCTGTAGATTAAAGAACTATCAGGGTTAAGGTAGAGTTAGGGAATAGGGAATTTGACGCGTAGCAGACGTGTGATTCCGGATCTAATGCATGTTAGAAATAGGTTAAGTGAATTCTGAGTAAACGTGGTAAGGGTTGATGGGTAATGAAGAACATTCATCTCCTTAAAGATGTTTGGTAATACATCTAAAGCAAAACCCCTTCCTCCCCATAATCTTAATGGTTATCCAACAACCCCTTACGTACCTTTATCCTGATGTTTAACCAACGCTCTCTTACTCACCATGACCCTGTAGCTTAACGTAAACCCATTACTCACCATAAAAGCGGAGTTTAACCTTGAAACGCCTTACCCAACATTACACCTGGTTAACCCACAACCAATTACCCACCATTACCGAGTAGGTAAACCTAAAGCCCTCACTTAAAATACCCTGTAGGTCTACCTAAAACCCCTTACACACCATCACCCTGTTGGTTATCCCAAAGCCCTAACTCAATTATTCTGTAATTTAACATACAACCCTTTACTCACAGTAATCCTGTAGGTTATCCTAAAACCCCTGACTCACAATTACCCGATGGTTAAACTTTTAACTAGGATAAGTATTAAGGTTAGGGTAGTGTTAGGGTATAGGGAATTTGACGTGAAGGAGATGTGTGATTGCGGATCTTATCCGTGTTATAAATTGTAGTTAATTAAATTCTAGGTACAATTTCCTGAGTAAACCTTGTAAGGGGTGAGGGGTAATGAAGAACAGTCATCTCCTTAAAGATGTTTAGTAATACATCTAGAGCTAAAACCCCTTACTCACCATAATCTGAATACTTTAAATAACAACCCCTTGCGTACCTTCACCATGATGGTTAACTAAAACTCCCTAACTTACCATCACCCTGTAGCTTAACGTTAACCCCATACTCACCATTAACCCGCAGTTTAACCTTAAAATCCCTTACCCACCATTACACCTAGTTTACCAGCAAACTTCCGAACCATGGCCATGTAGATTAACCCAAAGCCCTTACTCACAATTACCCTGTAGGGTGACCTACAACCCCTTACTTACCATAACCATGTCGCTTAACGTAAGCCCCTTTACTTACCTTTAACCCGTGATTTAACCTAGAAAAAACCCTTACCCAGTATTAAACTTTGTTAACCAACAACCAACTACCCACCATTGCCCTGTAGGTTAACAAGAAGCCCTTACTCAAAATTACCCTGTAGGTTGACCTACAACCCCTTACTCAACATAACCCTGTCGCATAACGTAAACTACTTACTCACCAAAAACCCAAATTTTAACATGAAAACCCCTTACCCACCATTACACTGTTTGTTAACCAACAACCCCTCACCCACCATTACATTGTTGGTTAACTAGAAGCCCTTACTCACAATTAACTTGTAGGTTGACACACAACCCCTTACTCACGATAACCCTGTAGCTTAACGTAAAGTCCTAACTCACCATAAACCCTTGATTTAACCAAAAAAATCCCTTACCCACTATTACACTTTGTTAACAAACAACCAATTACCCACCATTATTATGTTGGTTAGCCAAATGTCCTTACTCACAATCACTCTCTTGTTTAATCTACAACCCCTTACTCAGAGGAACCCTGTAGGTTATCCTACAACCCCTTACTTTCAGTTACCCTGTAGTTTTACTTACAACCAGAATAAGGGTAAGGGTAGATTTAGGGTATAGGGAATTAGACGTTAAGTAGATGTTTGATTGCGGATCTTATCTATGTAAGAAATGGTAGTTAAGTAAATTCTAGGTACAATTTCCTGGGTAAGTTTACTAAAGGGTGAGGGGTGATGAATACATTCACCTCTATAGTGATGTTTGGTAATACATCAACAGCTAAAACACTTTACTCACAATAATCTTAAATGTTACCTTACAACCCCTTACGTACCTTCATCCTCAGGGTTAACCAACACTACCTTACTCACCATCACCCTGTAGCTTAACGTAAACCCCTTACTCACCATAAACCCGTAGCTTAACCTAAAACCCCTTACCCACAATTACACTTGGTTAACCAACAACCAATTACCCACCAATAACCTGAAGGTTAACCCAAAGCCCTTACTCACAATTACCTTGTAGGTTGACCTACAACCCCTTACTCACCATAACCCTGTAGCTTAATGTAAACCCCTTACTCGCCATAAATTCATATTTTATCCTTAAACCTCACACCAATCATTACACTGTTTGTTAACCAAGAATCCCTTATCCACCATTACCCTGTAGGTTAACTAAAAGCCCCTTACTCAAAATTCCCTGTAGGTTGACCTACAACCCCTCAATCACTATAACCCTGTAGCTTTATAAAAATCTCTTACTCACCATTAACCCAAAGTTTAACCTTATAAACCCCTAACCCACCATTACACTGTTTGTAAACCAACAACCACTTATCACCCATTACCTTGTAGGTTAACCCAAAGCCCTTACTCACAATTATTCTGTAGTTTAACTTATAACCCCTTACTCATGATAACCCTGTCGCTAAATGTAAACTACTTAGTCACCATTAACCCAAAGTTTAACCTAAAAACCTCGTACCCACCATTACACTGTTTGTTAACCAACAAACTCTAACCCACCATTACCCTGTTGGTTAACCCAAAACCTTCACACACAATTAAACGGTAATTTAACCTACAACCCCTTACTCACAGTATCCCTGCAGGTTCACTTACAACAAGGGTTAAAGTAGAGTTAGTGAATAGGGAATTTGACGTGTAACAAAAGTGTGATTGCATATCTTATCCATGTTAGAAATGGTAATTAAGCGAATTCTAGGTACAATTTCCTGAGTAAACTTAGTAAGGGGTTGAGAGGTAATGAAGAAGTTCATCTCCTTAAAGATGTTTGGTAATACATCTACGGCTAAAAACCCTTATTCACTATAATCTTAATGGTTATCTAAGAACATCTTACGTGCCTTTACCCTTAAGGTTAACTAAAACTTCCTTACTCACCATCAACCTGTAGCTTAACGGAAACCCCTTACTCTTAATAAACCCACGATTTAACCTACAAAATCCTTACCAACAAATCTTCTTGGTTAACCAACAACCAATAACCCACCATTGCCCTCTAGGTTAATCCAGAACCCTTTACTCACAATCACCCTGCTGACTTACAACCCTTACTCACCATAACCCTGTAGCTTAAAGTAAACCCCTTACTCAAAATGAATCCCTAGTTTAACTTAAAACCCCTTACTCACCATTACACTGTTTGATAACAGACAACCCTTTATCCACCATTACCCTGTAGGTTAACCCAAAGCCCTTACTTATAATTATTCTGTAGTTTAACCTACAACCCCTTACTGCCCATAACCCTTTAGGTTATCATACAACCCCTTACTCACAATTACCCTGTAGTTAAACCTACAACAAGGGTTAAGGTAGAGTTATGGTATAGGGAATTTGACGTGTAGCAGATGTACGATTGCGGATCTTATCCATGTTAGAAATGTAGTTAAATGAATTTTAGGTATAATTTCCTGAGTGAATTAAGTAAGGGATGAGGAGTAATGAAGAACGTTCATCTCCTTAAAGATGTTTGGTAATACATCTACAGGTAAAACCCTTACTTACTATTATCTGAATGATTATCTAATAACGTACCTTCACCTTGAAGGTTAACAACACTTCCTTTCCCACCATCACCCTGTAGCTTAACGTAAACCCCTTACTCCTCATTAACCCGTAGTTTAACTTAAAAACTCCTTACCCACCATTGAAATTGGTTAAACAACAACTTATTACTCACAATTACCCTGTAGGTTAACCCAAACCCCTTACTCACAATTACTCTGTAGGATAACGTTATCCCCTTACTCACCATAAATCCGTAGTTTATTCTAAAAACCCTTTATCCACCATTACACTGTTTGTTAACCAACAACCCTTTACCCAAAATTACCCTGTTGGTTAACCTAAAGCCCTTCTTAAAATTACTCTGTAATTTAACCTACAACCCCATACTCACAGTAACCCTGTAGGTAATCCTACAACCCCTTACTTACAATTACCCTTTTGTATAACTTACAACGAGAATAAGGGTTAGGGTTGGGGTAGAGTTGATTATAGGGAATTTGTCGTGCCGCAGATGTGTGATTGCGGATCGTATCCATGTTAGAAATGATAGTTAAGTGAATTCTAGGTACAATTTTCAGAGTAAACTTAGTGAGGGGTGAGGGGTAATGAGGAATGTGTAACCAACATTCCTTTTCTCACCATCGACCTGTAGCTTAACATAAACCCCTTACTCACCACAAACCCGTTGTTAATTCTAAAAACCCCTTACCAACCATTACATTTGGTTTACTAATAACTAATTACCCACCATTACCTGCAGGTTAACCCAAAGCCCTTACTGACAATTACCCGGTAGGTTGACCTACAACCCCTTACTCACCATAACCCTGTAGCGTAACGAAAACCCCTTAATTACCAACAATTCGTATATATACCAAAAAACCCCTCGCCCACCATAACACTGTTTGTTAACCAATAATCCCTTATCAACTATTACCCTGTAGGTTAACCCAAAACCCTTACAATTACCCTGGAGACTGACATACAAAACCCTACTCACAATAACCCTGTAGCTTAAGGTTATCCCCTCTTTCACCCTTAAACCGTAGTTTAACCTAAAAACTACTTACCTACCATTACACTGTTTGCTAACAAACAACCCCTTATCAAGATAACCCTGTATGTTAACTCAAAGTCTTTACTCACAATTATTCTTTAGTTTAACCTATAACTCCTAAGTCACAGTAATACTGTAGGTTATCCTACAACCCCTTACTCACAATGACCTTGTAATTTAACTTGTGACCAGAATAAGGGTTAGGGTTGGGGTAGAGTTATGGGATAGGGAATTTGATGTGTAGCAGATGTTAGATTGCGGATCTTATCCATGTTAGAAATGGTAGCTAATTGAATTCTAGGAACAAGTTCCTGAGTAAACTTAGTAGGGGTGAGGGGTAGTGAAGAACGTTCACCTCCTTAAAGATGTCTGGTAATAAATCTAGAGCTAAAACCCCTTACTCACAATAATATTGATGGTTACTTCACATCCCCTTACGTATCTTCACCCTGAAGGTTAAATAACACTCCCTTACTCATCATCACCCTGTAGCTTAACGTAAACACCTTACTCACCATAAACCCGTAGTTTAATGTATAAACCCCTAACCCACCATTACACTTGGTTAACTAGAAACCCCTTATCCACCATAACCTTGTAGGTTAACCCGAAGCCCTTACTCACAATTACCCTGTAGCTTGACCTACAACCCCTTACTCACCATAATCATGTAGTGTAAGGTCCTTCCTAAGAATTATTCTGTAGTTTAACCTACGACTCCTTACTCACAATTACCCTGTAGTTTAACTTATATCCAGGTTATTCTGGATCTTATCCATGTAAGAAATGGTAGTTAAGTGAATTCTAGGTACAATTTCCTGAGTAAACTTATTAAGGGGTGAGGGGTAATGAAGAATGTGTATCTCCTTTAAGATGTTTGGTAATACATCTACAGGTAAAACCCCTTACTCACCATAATCTTAATGGTTATTCAACAACCCCTTAGGTACCTTCAACCTGAAAGTTAACCAACACTCATTTACTCACCATCACCGTGTAGGTTAATGTAAACCCCTTACTCACCATAAACCCGTAGTTATACCTAAAGAACCATGACCAACCATTGCATTTGGTTTACCAAAAAAAACTTACCCACCATTACCCTGTAGGTTAACCCAAAGCCCTTACTCACAATTACCATGTAGGCTGACCTACAACCCACTACTCACAATAACCCTGTCTCTTAAAGTAAACCCAGTGTTCACCATAATACCGTTATTTTAGCAAAAGAAATCCCTTACTCACTATTACACTTGGTTTACCAATAAACCCTTTACCCACCTTTACCATGTTGGTTAGCCCGAAGTCCTTAATCACATTTACTCTGTAGTTTAACCTACAACCCCTTCTCACAGTAACCCTGTAGGTTATCCTACAACCCCTTACTTACGATTACCCTGTAGTTAAACTTACAACTAGGATAAGTATTAGGGTTAGGGTAGAGTTAGGGTAAAGGGAATTTGACGTGTAGCAGATGTAAGATTGCGGATCTTATCCATGTTGGAAATGGTAGTTAAGTGAATTCTAGGTACAATTTCCTGAGTAAACTTAGTAAGGGGTGAGGGGTAATGAAGAACCTTCATTTCCTTAAAGACGTTTGGTAATACATCTAGAGCTAAAACCCCTTACTCACCATAATCTTTATGGTTATCCAACAACCCCTTACGTACCTTCACCCTGAAGGTTAACTAACACTCCCTTACTCATCATCACACTGTAGCTAAGCGTAATCCCCTTACTCACCATTAACCAGTGGTATAACCAAAAAAACCCTTACCCACCATAACACTTGGTAAACCAACAACCAATTACCCACCATTATTTTTAAGGTTAACCCAAAACCTTTACTCACAATTACCCTGTAGTTTGCCCTACAACCCACTACTCACCATAACCCTGTAGCTTAATGTTTACCTCTAAGTCATCATAAATCCGTAGTTTAATGTAAAAACCCCTAACTCACCATTACACTGTTTGTTAACCAACAACCCCTTACCCAAAATTACCCTGTTGGTTCACCCAAAGCCCTACTCCCAATTACTTTGTTGTTTGACCTACAATCCCTTACTCAAAATTACCCTGTAGGTCAACTTACAATGAGGGTTTGGGTACTATATTTTATACTACAATACAAAAAATAAATCATGTGAGAAAAAAAATAGTTTATTGCTTTTTAAAATTTTAGACCCCCTGTTCTATGCAGGATATTTCACAGAGATTGTCAGAAAAAATGCAGTTACTCAAGCAGCCCTAAAAATTTTTAGAGATAAAAATTAAAAATTATCTTTGTCATTTTATCTTTTATATTTCCATTTTAAAAATCATTAAAGCAGAAATTGTGGTCAGATTTAGGTTTTATTTCACTTTTACTCTCTATTTAATACTATAATAAAGAAATAATCATGCAGAAAATAAAATCTGATTGGTTTATAAGAATTTTAAATCCCCTATACTATTCAGTAAATTTAACAGAAATTGTCAAAAATGTACTCACTCAAACAGCCATGGAAATTGTCAGAGAGAAAAATTAAAAAAACATTTTGTCATGTTATCTTTTATACTCCCATTTCTAAAATCATTAAAACAGAAATTAAGACTAAAATGTTTTTATTTTTTAGTTTAAGACCCCATATACTATGCAAGATATTGAACACAAATTGTCGAAAAATGTACTTTCTCAAGCAGCGGAAAAAATTTTTGAGAGAAAAACCAGGAAATTTCTTTGTCAAGTTATCTTTAATAATACAATACAAAGAATAAACTTTATGAAAAATAAACATTTATTGGTTATTTTTAAGTATCAGACCCCCTATACTATGCAGCAAATTTATTGGAAATTGTTGAAAAATGCAGTTACTCAAGAAGCCTTAATTTTTTTTTGTGGTCAGATTTAGGTTTTATTTCACTTATACTCTCTATTAAACACTTTTATAAAAAAAATAATCATGCGGAAAATGAAACTGGATTGGTTTATTAGAATTCAAAACCCCTATACTATTCAGTAAATTTAACAGAAATTGTCTAAAAATGTACTCACTCAAACAGCCATGAAAATTTTTAGATGTCAAAACTAGGGATTTTCTTTATTTCATACTCTTAGATACTCTGCAACAAAGAATAAATCATGAAAATAATAAAGGTTTCATGGTCCTTTACAGTTTTAGGCCCTCTTTACTATGCAGTATATTTTTCATAAATTGTTGAAAAATGCACTCCCTTAAACAGGCCTAAAAATTTTTGTTGGTCAAGGTTAGGGTTTATCTCACTTATATTCCCTTTAAAACACTATTACAAAGAAATAATCATGCAGAAAATAAAGCTTTATAGATTCCTTAGAATTTTTGACCCCATATACCATAAACTAAATTTAATTGAAATTGTCAAAAAATGCACTCACTAAAACACCCCTTAAAATTTTTTGAGGTCTAAACTAGGGATTTTCTTTATTCTATACTATTTAATACTCTAAATCAAAGAATTAATCATGAAAAGATTAAAGGTTTCATTGTCCCTAACAATTTTAAGCCCCATACACTATGTAGTATATTTTTCAGAAATTGTCGAAAAATGCAGTTACTGAAGAAGCCTTAAAAACTGTTTGTGGTCAGGGTTAGATTTTATTTCACTTATATTCTCTTAAAAACACTATAACAAAGAAATAATCATGCAGAAAATAAAATTTTATGGGTTCCTTAGAACTTTAGACCCCCTATACCACTCAGTAAGTTTTACAAAAAATGGATTCACTCAAACACCTCTAAAATATTTTTGAGTGCAAGACTAGAGATTTTGTTATTGTATATTCCTTGATACTCTAGAAGAATGATTAACTCATGAAAATAATAAAGGTTTCATGGTTCCTAACAGTTTAAGACCCCCTATACCATTCACAAAATTTAACTCAAATTGTCTAAAAATGCACCCACTCAGAAAGCCTTGAAATTTTTTTGAGGTCAAAACTAGAAATTTTCTGTATCCTATACTCTTTTATAATACTCTCAAACAAAAAAAAATCATGAAAAAAATAAAGTTGTCATAGTCCCTCACAGTTTTAGACCCTCTATACCATGAAGGGTAATTCACAGAAATTGTCAAAAATGCATTTGATCAAACACCCATATAATTTTTTTGTGGTCAGGGTTAGGTTTTATTTCACTTATATTCCTTTTAAAACACTTTAACAAAGAGATCATCATGCAGAAAATAAAGCTTTATTGGTTCCTTAGACATTTAGACCCCTTATACCATTAACTAAATTTAATTGAAATTGTCCAAAAATGCACTCACTCAAATACCCCTAACAATTTCTTGAGGTCAAAACCAGAAATTTTCTATGTTCTATACCCTTTTATACTCTCGCACAAAGAATAAATCATGAAAATAATAAAGGTGTCATTGTTCCTGACAGTTTTAGACCCCCTATACAATGCAGGAAATTTCACAGAAATTGTCAAAAAATGTACTTTTTCAAGCAGTCAAAAAAAATTTTGGAGAGAAAAAATAGGAATTTTCTTTGTCAAATTATCTTTAAAACTACAATACAATGAATTAATCATACAAAAATAATCATTTATTGTTTTTTTTTAAGTTTCAGTTCCCCTATACTATGCAGCAAATTTATCAGAAAATGTCAAAAAATGCAATTACTCAAGAATCCATAAAAATTGTTTGTTGTTAGGGTAACTTTTTTTTATATCACTCATATTCTCTTTACTGCTCTCAAACAAAGAAAAGAACATGAATACAAAAAAGATTTCATGGCTTTTTAAAGTTTTAGACCACCTATACTGTGCAGTTTATCTAACAGAAATTGTCATAAAATGCACTTACTTGCTCAGTCGCAAAAATTTTTGGAGATAACAACTAAGAATTTTCTAAATCAAATTAATACTATAAAACCAGGAATAAATCATGCAGAAAATAAAACTGTATTTTATTTTTTTAGGTGTTTGACACCCTACACTATTAAGTAAATTTAATAGAATTTTTTGAAAAATGCTCTTACTCAAGCAGCCCTAAAAATATTTAGAGATAAATAATAGGAAGTAATTTTATTAGTTAAATTGTTTTCTTTTAATTTAAAATGAAGAAGTAATCATTAAGAAATTTACCTTCTTTTCCTCTTTTGAACTCTTCCTTTATCACAGACATCCGACTTTGGAATACCTGACACTGCCTATGCAGCCTCTTTATATGGGAAAGGGCTATACCATCCAAATAGGGGTAAACAGGCTTCTGGACCACACCATTAGTCCTGGTCACATCAGCGTTTGAAGGTATGGGACCATTGCCTTATTCATTAAAACACACTATATTAAAAAATCAATGGAAATAAGTTATACTTTTGAATTTCATAATCATATTTTCTTTAATATTCTGAAACAAAGAAATAAATAAAGCCTAAAATATTTTTGTTATCAATGATTATTAACAGAGTGTTGTATAAACTTATAACTTATAAAACCAAGAATAAATCATGCAGAAAAAAAAAACTGTATTCGTTTTTTTCAGTTTTTGACACCCTATACTATTCAGTAAATTTAACAGAATTTTTCGAAAAATGCTCTTACTCAAGCAGCCCTAAAAATATTTAGAGATAGATAATAGAAGTAATTTTATTAGTTAAATTCTTTTCTTTTACTTTAAAACGCAAAATAAACCATTAAGAAATAATTACCTCCTTTTCCTCTTTTAAACTCTTCCCTTATTACAGACATCGGACTTCGGAATACCTGACACTGCCTATGCAACCTCCTTATATGGAAAAGGGCTATACCATCCAAATAGGGGAAAACAGGCTTCTGGACCATACCATTAGTCCTGGTCACATCAGCATTTGAAGGTATGGGACTATTTATTGCCTTATTCATTAAATCACACTATATTTAAAAATCAATGGAAATAAGTTATACTTTTGAATTTCATAATCATATTTTCTTTAATGTTCTGAAACAAAGAAATAAATAAAGCCGAAAATATTTTTGTTATCAATGATTATTAACAGTGTTTCATATTTAATGTGGGCTCTTTTTTTATAGCTGACAGCGGGAATTGAACCCACTCCTTTTTCCATTGAAAAACAGAAAACATGCTCCTTTACACCATATCAGCCTTCAATATCAAGTCCACATTATGCCAAAAACTGAATGAGCTACATAAACAAGGGATACAAACTATAAAAATTAATTCGTAATTCAATGGTAAAGTCAAATTTAACATATTTAAGGATCATACTTGTAGTTTCAACATTTCACAGAATTTATGCTGTTATGAATAACTTTATTTTATTGTATGTAATAATAAATTTTGGGAAAACTCAAAACCTTCATGATGTATATGAAATGGCAGAGTGTTTGATCTCTCAAATAAAAATTTGTGCAGAATACACAGAAAGGTAAATGCTTTTGATTGTATAAGGAAAAAAGTAATATGTTTCAAATTGTTCGCAATGCTTATTTAGTCAAGAAATCAAGCTGTGACTACACAAGAATGACAAATCATTTGGATATAATGTCGCAACTCCTGATTTGTCCTTTATTTTAGTGAAAACATATTATATAAAATTTCTTTTGGTTTAAATATCTGTGCGATTTTAAAGTTGGACAAAAATAAACTTAATTTTACTTTACTTTCCTGTTTTTTTTTTTTTTACATAACTTAATTACAAATTGATTTTCTGAAATCTGTGGTATAAATGTCTAAAATGTAACTCACTGTACATTCTATATGTACGAGCACACAGCGGGTGTGACCGGTCGGCAGGGGATGCTTGCTCCCCCATGGCACCTGATCCCACCTCTGATGTTTCAGAGGTCCGTGTTTGCTCTGCTCTAATTTTGTATATTGTTTAATGGATTTTGAGATTGAATACTGTTCGTTATCTCCATATCCTTCTGAATAAATTGCAAAAAAGCAGAATATGTATTGAATAAACAAAATATAACATGTTCTTACCTCTTCACAATACTTTGTGGGCTTTAAAAATTATGCTGAAACAAAAACAAGAATGATTTCAGTGACGTATTTATGTCGCGACACTTGATTTTTCTTTTTTTATCAATAATGTAGCAACAAAAAATTGAATAAGAAAAACAACTACTTATTCTAAAATTGTAAAAAGAATAAATTTCATGATGATGTGAAACAAGTTAAGCTCTGAAGGTATTCAAAAATCATTAAGAAATAAATTGATAAATGTCAGAAGACTTGTACATTCATATAAAACAAAAGAATATCTTTAAGACTTGTCCTTTGGAGGTCAGAAAATGTTAACCGAAAGCTTATCTCTGATATTTATGCTGTTTAATTCTTTGTTGATTTGTTCTAGAATAAACCATACCTGTTGTGAGCATGTTACAAGAGATCAAGTGTTATAAGTCTAAAAATCTTCATTTTATGAGTTCTGTTGAAAATATTTTCATATATTCCTAATTAAAGGGATCTAACATGAATGAATATGTGTCACAGAGAGATGCCTTACTTACTGTTCTTGGTAGTTGAAGATCTTTAAAGCATGGAATAACGTTCATTTCCCTTTTCGATGTCCTGAGCGTTCGAAAATCCTCTATCAACAAGTGTAAATAAAAGAATTGTTGTGTGAGCCGATCCCTGCATAAATATCTCCACTCCTTGATAACTTCTGTGCCTTCCAACCCTTATCCCGAACTTTAATGCATGGAATAACTGTCATTTTCATTTTAATGTGCTGCTTGTTCGAATTTCCTCTATTTACAAGTGTTAGCAAAAGAACTTCATGTCTTAGCAGCTCTTCACATACATCTCTTCACACACTGATATATCCTGTACTTCCAAAGACTGAATTCAGCTAAAATCCCACCTCAAATCATTCGAAAGAATCACAAAAACTAAGATGAAATCCGAAAGCTTTTCGAACAGGAACAAACACTATAAAATGAAGAAGGAACACCAATACATATGATGTATTTTTTTCCGGAATATTCTAGACTATAAAATCTGCGTTTTGGCTGACACACACGCGTCATGCAGGTGTGCAAAGTGTTAAAAGCTGAAGTATTATGTGTTCAAGTAATAGGTAGAGTCAGCATTGTTGGTTGGATACGTGATTATTATATTGGGAGATTCCGGAGACTAGCAAGGATACACATACTAGTCTAATATTTCCGTTTTCTAGAACATTCTAGATGTCTTCAAAATTGCGTCAGTTTTTTCTTTAGCCAGAAGACCCCATTTTTCACTGCAGTTGCAAGATAAAAGGTTTGATCTATAAAAATTACTCTGTTTATTTCCAGTTCAATATTCATGTGCATGTTAAATAATATTTTGATGACTGTTGGGGCGAGCGCAGATATTTATACAGCATCCTGAGTTGAAATTGTTGAAATCCTGGGGCCCATTTTACAAAAGAACTTACGACTAAGACCAAAAACTTCAGATTGGTGTAATATTTAACATAATTAATATTTTTCTTTGAAATTGTTTGTGTAAAAAATATCTTACCATATTCCTTTTAAGAAGTTTAAAATAATTTTTGATATAATGTTTATTAAAAAGATATACGAAGAATTCAATTTGGTCTTAAGTTGTAAGTCCTTTTGTAAAACGGGCCCCTGATCCCAGGGGCAGGGGGCTTCTGAAACCGCACGTGGCATTTGGTGCTTCTACACTAACGTTACATAACGTTGTAAGTAATGCTGTATAAGGTGCCAAACCGAAGCCTGAAAATAGCTGACTTTGATAACCAACCATTTTGTTACCTACTTGTCTGCAATATATTCATAAAATCTAGGCAAATTTAATTTGTGTGATGGTGTTACAGTTGGAGTGAGCGCAGTCCTATTCACATCTTACAGTTGAATCATTGATCGCCTCGATCTTCAAACGTCAAACCACACAAGGCATAACTAGAAAGACCACAGCTCTTGTGCACACATTAGCAGTCGTACGCCTACTCGCTACACATTATCTATCGTACACTTACTCAGTCTCACTACATATTATGCATCGTACACTTACTCACTGCACATTACTTACTATAAACATACTCACTACACATTACGCATCGTACACTTACGCACAACACATTTCCAATGGTACACTTACTCACTGCACATTACTTACTATAAACATACTAACTACAAATTACACATCGTACACTTATGCACAACACATTTCTGATGTTACACTTACTCACTGCACATTACTTACCGGTACTATAAACATGCTAACAACACATTAAGCATCATACACTTACTCACAACACATTTCCAATCATACACTTACTCACTACACATTTCTAATGTACACATACTCACTACACATTACTTATTGTTCACTTACTCACTTCACATTACTTATTGTACACGATCTAACTACACATAACCAATCGTACACATACTCACTTCACATTACCTTTTGTACATGTACTCACTTACTGTACACTTACTACACATTACCTATTGTACACTTAAATACTACACATTACTTACTGTAATGTAAATCGAAAACTTTTACACTTTAGAAAACTTTATCGAAAACTTTGATACTTCTAAAACTTTATCTAAAACTTTGACACCTTGAAAAAATTTATCGAAAACTTGCATACTTTAAAACGTCAAAAAATTTTTCTCGAAAAGTTTGACACTGAAAAGTTCATAAACCTTTGACACATAAAGAACTTTATCAAAAACTGTGACACTTTGAGAAACTTTATCAAAAATTTTGAAAATTTGAATAACTTTATCAAAAATTTAGACACTCTAAAAAAATTAGCAGAAATTTTGACGCTTTGAAAAATTTTATCGAAAACTTGGATACTTTCAAAAAAACTTTTTCCAAAACTTTGACACCTTGAAAAAATTAATCAAAAACTTAGATACTTTCAAAAAAACTTTATCCAAAACTTTGACACCTTGAAAAAATTAATCGAAAACTTAGATACTTTAAAATTTCAAAAACTTTATCGAAAAACTTTGACACTATGAAAAATTTTATTGAAAACTTTTGTACTTTGAAAAAGTTAATCGAAAACCTAGACACTTGAAGAAGTTTATTGAAAACTTTGACACTTTTAGAATCTTTAGCCAAAATTTTGTCTCTTTGAAAATTTTTATCGAAAACTTTGATACTTTGAAAAACTTTATCGAAAACTTTGACACCTTGAAAAAATTTATCGAAAACTTCATGAAACCTTTGACACATAAAGAACTTTATTGAAAACTGTGACACATTGAGACATTTTATCAAAAATTTTGAAGCTTTGAATAACTTTATCAAAAACTTAGACACTCTGAAAAAAATTAGCAGAAATTTTGACGCTTTGAAAAATTTTATCGAAAACTTGGATACTTTCAAAAACTTTATTGTAAACTTTGACGCTTTGAAAAAAATTAACAAAAACTTTGACATTTTGAAAAACTTGATCAAAAACTTTGACACTTTGAAAAACTTTGAAGAAAACTTTGACACTTTGAAAAACTTTTGTTAAATCTTTGACCCTTTGAAAAACTTTATCGAAAAATTTGACACTTTGAAAAACTTTATCCAAAACTTTGACACCTTGAAAAAATTAGTCGAAAACTTAGATACTTTAAAACTTCATTAACTTTATCGAAAAACTTTGACACTATGAAAAAGTTTATCAAAAACTTTGATACTTCGAAAAAGTTAATCGAAAACCTAGACTCTTTAAAAAGTTTATTGAAAACTTTGACACTTTTAAAATCTTTGGCGAAAACTTTGTCTCTTTGAAAATTTTTATCGAAAACTTTTATACTTTTAAAAACTTTATCGAAAACTTTGACACCTTGAAAAAATTTATCGAAAACTTGCATACTTTAAAATGTCAAAAAATTTTCTCTAAAACTTTGACACTTTGAAAAGTTCATGAAACCTTTGACACATAAAGAACTTTATCGAAAACTGTGACACTTTGAGAAACTTTATCAAAAATTTTTAAACTTTGAATAACTTTATCAAAAACTTTGACACTCTGAAAAAATAAGAAAAAATTTTTACGCTTTGAAAAATTTTATCGAAAACTTGGATACTTTCAAAAACTATATTGTAAACTTTGACGCTTTGAAAATATTTATCGAAAACTTGGATACTTTTAAAAAATTTATTGTAAACTTTGACACTTTCAAAAACTTGATCAAAAACTTTGACTCTTTGAAAAACTTTGAGGAAAACTTTGACACTTTGAAAAACTTTTGTGAAATCTTTGACCTTTTGAAAAACTTTATCGAAAAATGTGACACTTTGAAAAACTTTATCCAAAACTTTGACACCTTGAAACAAATAAATCGAAAACATAGATACTTTAAAACTTCAAAAACTTTATCGAAAAACTTTGACACTCTGAAAAAGTTTATTGAAAACTTTGATACTTTGAAAAATTTAATCGAAAACCTAGACACTTTAAAAAGTTTATTGAAAACTTTACACTTTTAAAATCTTTGGCGAAAACTTTGTCTCTTTGAAAATTTTTATCGAAAACTGTGATACTTTTAAAAACTTTATCGAAAACTTTGACACCTTGAAAAAATTTATCGAAAACTTGCATACTTTAAAACTTGGAAAATTTGTATCAAAAACTTTGACACTTTGAAAAAGTTCATGAAAATTTTGACACTTTGAAAACTTAATAAAAAACTTTGACACTTTGAAAAAATTAATCGAAAACTTGGAGACTTTAAAACTTCAAAAAAACTTTATGGAAAATCTTTGACACTTTGAAAAAAATTATCGAAAACTGCATACTTTAAATCTTCTATAAAAACTTTATCAAAAATTTGGCACTTTGAAAAACTTTGACACTTGGAAAACTTTATCTAAAACTTTGATACTTTGAAAAAATTAATCAAAAACTTGGATAATTTGAAACTTCAAAAACTTTATCGAAAAAACTTTGACACTTTGAAAAAGTTAATCGAAAACCTTGACACTTTAGAAGAATTTATGGAAAACTTTGAGACTTTCAAAATATTTATCCTTAACTTTGACACTTTGAAAAAGTTTATCGAAAACTTGGATACTTTCAAAATCTTTATCGTAAACTTTTACGCTTTGAAAAACTTTATCAAAAACTTTGACACTTAGTAAAATGTTGTGAAAAAAAATTTGAAACTTTGAAAAACTTTATCGAGACTTTGAGACTTTAAAAAACTTGACCTTAAACTTTGACACTTTGAAAAAACTTTATCGAAAACTTTGACACTTTGAAAAAATTTTATCGAAAACTTGGATACTTTTAAAAACTTTATTGTTAACTTTGACACTTTGAAAAAAATTATCCAAAACTTGGATACTTTAAAACTTGGAAAAACATTATTGAAAACTTTGACACTTTGAAAAAGTTCATGAAAACTTTATCAAAAACTTGGATACTTTCAAAAACTGTATATTAAATATTGTCACTTTGAAAAACTTTATCGAAAACTTTGACACTTTGAAAAACTTTGACGAAAACAGACACTTTGAAATACTTTTACAAAAACTGTGACACCTTGAAAGACTTTGTCAAAAATTTTGACACTTTGATAATTATAGTTAACTATAGTTAACTTTAATTAACTATTGATTTTTTTTGTTAGGGACGCGTACACTTACTCAAAACACATTTCCAATCCTACACTTGCTCACTGCACAATACTTACTGTAAACATACTCATTACAATTATGCATTGTACACTTACTCACAACACATTTCCAATTGTACACTTACTCACTACAAATTACCTATTGTTCACTTACTCACTACACATTACTTATTGTACATGATCTCACATAACCAATTGTACGCTTACTCACTCGAAATTACCTATTGTATACGTACTCACTACACATTACTTATATCGTACACTTGCTATACATTACCTATTGTACATTTACTTACTGCAGTACACATTACTTATTGAACACAATCTCACTACACATTACCAATCATACGCTTACTCACTTAACAATAACTAGTGTACATATACTCACTTAACATTACTTATCGTACACACACTATACATAACCTATTGTACTTGTACTCAAAACAAATTACCAATTGTACATTTACTCACTACACATTACTTATTGTTCACTTACTCACTACATATTACCTATCTTATACTTGCTCACAACACATTTACTATCGTACATGTACGCAATACACATTATATATCGTACACTTACTCACTACACATTATCTTTCATACACTTACCCACTACACTTTACTAGTGAACACCCACTACACATTACTAGTGTACACGTACTCACTGCTCAGTTGAATTGTTGATTGCCTCGATCTTCATATGTCAAACCACACAAGACATAATATTAGTCGAGGCTGTGACATCGCATGACATTGGAATTTACACATTATCTATCTTACACTTACTCACCACACATTACCTATTGTCCACTTACTCACTAGTCTAAACATTTCTTTTTGTCGTGTTTTCACTTCACATTACCAATCATATGCCAACTCACTTTACAGAACCTATTGTACATTTACTCACTACACATTATGTATCATACACTTACAACACATTTCCAATCATACATTTACTCACTACAAAGTACTTATTGTAAACGTACTCACTACACATTAGCTATTGTACATGTACTTGCTAAACATTACTTATTGTACACATACTCACTACATATTAACTATTGTACACTTACTCACTACACATTACTAATTGTACACTTACTCACTACACATTACTAATTGTACACATACTCACAACACATTATCTATTGTACACTTACTCAGTACCCATTTTCTATTCTTCATTTACTCGCTACAAATTAATTATTGTACAATTACTACACATTTACCAATCGTACACTTACTCACTACATGTTAATTATTGTACACTTACTATACATTACCTATTGTGCACATACTCTCAATACATGACCAATCATACACTTACTCTCTACACATTATCTATTGTACACATACTCACAATACATTACCAATCATACACTTACTCTCTACACATTTCCTTTTGTACATGTACTCACAATACATTATCTATTGTACACTTTCTCAACACACATTTCCTATTGTACAGATATCCATTGTACATTTACTCACTACACATTTTTTTCTTGTACATGTACTTGCTACACATTACCTATCGTACACATTAGTGTTGTTACAATAGTCGCCGACTTCGAAAAATCGTCGTTTAAAGGCCCAGATCGGCGACAATCAATTGTAAATATTATCATCGATAGATCGCTATATTTTTGAAGCCGTATTTTTCAAGCCAAGCAGGTTTAACTTTTATATTCACCAAAGGGACGTCACTCTAATCGGCGGTAAACAAAATGGTGAACGTACATGGTGAAGAGGTTGAAGCCGAATTAAATCCATATCCTGGTGCATTGTCTATTTAAAATACTTCTCAGGATGAATAAATTTAACCTTTTTAATAGTTCAAAGTATCGATTATATAATTGATTGTGTTCTTCCGATTCAATTTGATAATCGATAGTAAAATTTGTCCGATTTTACAACACTAGTACACATACTCACTACACATTATCTAATAATACACTTACAACATATCTTTTGTACACTTACTCATTACACTATACTAATTGTACACTTACTCTCTTCATCTTACCTATCGTACACATACTCAATACACATTTTCTATCATACACTTACTCACTACACATACATAACATACACTTACTCACTACACATTACATATAAAATATTTACTCACTTCACATTGCCTATCATACACTCACTCACTACACAAGATGTTTGTTTTGTGTATCAGAGTGATCAGAGAAGAATTGCATAGAAAAAAATGTTTAAAATTCTTTTCAAGAAGTTATTGAAGATTTAATTTCTTTTTATTTCCAATGAACATAATGAATTATTCCTTTTTTGTAGAATTCAAAGCTAAGAACTAAGAAGAACTAAGAAGGAAGAAACGGACCAGTAAGTACCCAAAGACAATTTAGGGCTCCTTGAAATTGAATACATGCATGTGTATTTTTTCTTGAAATCAAATGAAAATGCTGCTTTCTTAAAATTGTTTAAACATTCAAATTACTTGAAATTCATTTTATTCCCCATATTTTATTCTTTGATGTTGAAGTACTAAAGATATTTTAAAAGATATTTTAAAGAAAAAATCACATAGTACTCTGATTGTGATAAGGGCAATGGAATTAAGACTTTTTTCTCAAATCAGATAAAAAATATTGCACAAATGCATTTAAAAAAGTAGCTTTCTTTGTTTTTTTTTTTTTTAGGTCACCTTAATAACTCAGGTGACCTATTGCTATCTGTTTTTTTCTGTCATCGTGTATCATGTGTCGGGCGTCGTGTGTTAACATTGAAACATTTTCAGCTTCGAGTGAACCAATTTCAACCAAATTTGGTATACAGCAACTATGGTTGAAGGGAACAAAAATTGCGAATTTTATGGTCCCCCCTCTGGGCCGGAGGGATGGGGCCAAAACCACTAAAATAATTGCAATCTTTAAAAATCTTCTTCTTCACTCCTGGACATCAAGCAGGCAAACTGTTGGCATAAATGAAATAAGCATTGAGTCCTCTACCGGACTTATGAAACTCATGGCCCCAGGGTCAGGGGTTCAAGTGCTAGGGTGGGGCTACATAGATTATATAGTGAAAATGCATGATTTCTTTGAAAATCTTCTTCTCTGCTTCTGGATATTGAATAAGCTAAATAAGTACATAGTTATGATGAGCAAGAGTGCCTCTTCTAAAATTTTGAATTTTATGGCCCCAGTGTCAGGGGTTCTTGTGTTAGGGCGGGGCTCTATTGATTATATTGTGAAAATGCATTAATTGTGTGAAAACCCTCTTCTCTGCTCCAGGGACCAGTCACGGTAGCCTAGTGGTAGAGTGTTTGCTTCGTGATCGGGAGGCCCGGGTCCGATTCTCGATCGCGGCGCTGCATCATACCTAAGACGTAAACAAAGGTAGTGACTGTTCCTTCACCAAGCGCTCGGCACTAGAAGTGAAAGTCACGGGTCTTTCGGATATTATCTTAAAAACGTAGGTCCCGTGTCACGTTAGGCCTTGGCACGATAAAGAACTCTCACTGCTTAATGGCCCTGCGTGCCGTTCAAATTGGGAAAATTATCATCATTTTTGGAAAAGTTGGATATTTACCAAAAATCATTTTAAAAAATCCTCAAATTTCGCTTTTCTAGCATTTTGTTGTCAATTTAACTCTGGTTTTGAATAAACAGTTAAACAGAACAAACATGGATACGTAGGCTAAAGTATTTATGAAAGTACATTAGATTTGTTATTACTATCTTTGAGTGCTGATGATTACGGTTATGACTACTAGGTGACATGCAGTCGCCAGTCACATTGTCCCGAATTTCCTCGATCATATGGACAACTTTGCTTACCAATACAGCGCGAGACTGACATTGCTAAAGCGTTGGATTATTTCTAGGTGCAGCTTACTAATGTTTAAATGAAATGTCTCTTTTTGAAACCCAAATGATGTTTTTTGTCGAAACTACATGACAAGATACTCTGCACTCATAGTTAGTACACATTTTTGTAAGAACAATAACCTGGTTCCCCGAACCAGTTGACAAATGCGTTTGGCGCGAACTAATAAAATAGTGGTACGGTTTCACTTTTTTTTGCAAACGTGTTGGTTGTTGTTTTTTTTTTTTTTTTTTTTTTTTTGCAATTAAGTTTCATGGACTTTTATTTTTTAATTCATATTTTGCTATGGAAATTGGGAAATTTACACCTATCTTTTGGAAAAAAGCTACCTTTTTTGCATTGGGAACGGGGTCGAATATCGACCCCAGATTTAGAGAATCGAGAGCCCTGGAATTTCATGTCCTCTGGTTTAAAACACGAACCAAATTTAATTGTTGAAAGTTGTTGCACAATACTCAGGTGACCTATAAGGCCCGTGGGCCTCTTGTTTTGTTTGTTTGTAGTTTTTTGAATTGTTTTTAGTTGTTTGTCTCAGTGTTTAACAGTTTTCAGTAAATTGTGGATTCAATATTGAAAGCTGATATAGTGTAAAAGAGCACATTTTCTGTTCTCAGATGGAAAAAAGAGTGGGTTCAAATCCTGCTGTCAGCTGTAAAAAAGAGAAATCCACAATTTAATATGTAAAATCATCTATTCTCTGTTGTGTTGAAAAAAATTTAATTTTTTTTTTATTTATAACTTTATTTTATTCTGTGTTCCGATTTATTTAAGATAAATAAAAAAAAATGACCATACGAAATATATGGAGATTACGATCAGTATTCAGGATTAAAAGTCCATAAAGCAATACAAAAGAGGAGCAGAGCAAACACTTAACTCCAAGACATCAGAGTTGTGATCAGGTGCCATGGAGCAGTATGCATCCCCTGCTGACCAGTCACACCTACCATGTGCTCCCTGTCATGATCGGGAAATCAGGAAATAACGGAAAAAAAATCGTTGTCAATTCAGTGTATAAATAATGGACTAAGTAACGTATGTCATGCATTTT